>CM062807.1:603040039-603278310 GCA_031772625.1 Pinus tabuliformis | reverse complement strand
AACACTTTCTTCCCAATCATGAGATTCTTTTCTCTGTTTGGGTTGCCTTTTTAAACCTACCTTTTTCTGACTCTGATCTTTCGGGCTTTAGATTAGCCATAGTTAACCTGGGGACTGTGACTGCTTTCTTTCTTGATGTTACAATGATTTTATCATTACTGATGTAACAGGCATCACTGAATTAATGAACGGCATTCCAGAAATAAACTTGCTGAGTTATCATAATGCTGAATAGCTGAAATCTTAATTATATTCCCCCAAGTTTCATTGAAATGTTATCAACATAATGAGTCAGATTAACAGAACCACCAATGGTTTCAGATCTAAGGATATTCTGTAAGGGCTTCCATAATCCTTTTAAACAGTGAAGGTCTAGCAAGATTATTGGAGCCACGGTATCAATAAAAGCATCAACAGAAATCCATTCACCACGTACTTGAACTTCAACAGGATTATACAACAGATCACTAGTTCTGACAATCTTTTTCAGAAAGGCTTGTTCATCAACAGAACTAGGTTTAGGAAGTACAGAGGAAGATGATGCAACGGTCTTAGGATAAGGACATAAAGAATTCTGAATTTGTTGTGGTTTGACTGAAAGGAGGTTTGGCAAAGAATTCTTAGTCTCACTAGTTGCAGTAGTTGTTACAGAAAGAGTGTCAGAGTATTCTTCTGTATCATCTTCTTCAAAAACAACAGAATCACTGTCATCACTTAAGTGATCCTTATAAACATCGGAATCAAAATCAGAATCTTGATAGGCAAGATTCATTTTATTGCTTACATCAGGCAGAGACTCAGTATCAGAGAGAGAAGCATCAGTCAAAATATATACATCTGAAACTTCATCATCAGAATCTACAACTGACCAGTCATCTGCAAATTCTTCAATATCAAAACAGGCTTTTAGTTTGTTAGAGGAACAATTGGGATTTTGCGTGCAAAGTGTCCTTCTTGCTTACAGATAAAGCAAGCATTATCCTTCTTTTGTTGTTTCCTCTTTTTCACATACCTAAATTTACGGAATGGTCGTTTAGGATTGATAACTCTCTTAGGTTTGTATTTACCATATCTTTTTGATTTCCTTTTCCGGAAAGGAGTCCAGGGTAAAACAGAACGACACACATTCAAATTAGGAGAAATATCATGAACCTGTTTCTGCCAGCACAAATATTTTACTTTCTCTTGGCTTCTGAATAGGAGATCGATCCAATAGATTTGTTCTATCTTTTTGCCTTGGACTTCAATATCTTTCATTATCATATCCCCTATATTTCCCGGTAATTTAGAAAGAAAAGCAATCTTCTGAGTATGATCATTAACAAGATTTGCTTTATAGATTTTACCCATAAATTCAGATCCAAACTGATCTAAATCTTTTAAATCTGTTAATTGCATGCGGGGTTAAATCTGTAATGATTGTTTCTTTTCATCTTGAGGCTCGGGAACAAATTGAGTTAACAAGAGAACTTCTAAAGTGGCTAAGCCTAAAGCTGCCACATTGTTTCTTTCTTCTTGAGAAGCGCCCATCCACCAATCCCAAACAATTCCCGCCATTCGTTTCTCCGACAGCAAGAAAATGGAAAAAATTATCCAATTTTGACACAACTTGCATTTGATATAGTTGCACCTATCCAAATCCGGATAGATTCTGTTGGATTAGATGACTTATCTAAATCTAAAACATATCCAGAGGAATTAGGTATGAAAGAGATCTTCTTCAACTCTTAGGATATTTAGGGTCTTTATGCAATTTGCTTTTCTGCAGGGATGCATAATAAACGATGGAAATAGAGTTGCAAGCATTTTCTATTGTAGCCAATTCACCTTTGTTTTTATACAAACTGGAAAATTTGGAATTGCAGTTTTAGTACTTAATTGGCTATTACAGATTCAGCAAAATCCTGCTGCTTCTCTTCATGGAATCACTGGTTTCCCCATTTAGGTGGAATTTCCATTGTTTTTTACAAACTTTGGAGGCTGTTCTTCTCTTTTCTTCTTCTGTCTTCTTCTTTTCTTCTTTCTCTTCTCTACGCTGCTGTTCAGCGGACTGTTCACATGAAGAAGTTTAAGATTGGCTAAAATCAAATCACTTTGAGAACCCAAATCATCTAAGACTTCTTCAGCATGTGCGCACCAAGTATTAGATAATTCCCAATCTGATAAGTTTGATCTAGATCATTCGTATTCTGAGAATTGTGTTCTATCAAAGGAGCACAATCTGCTCGGGTTGGTGGTTGTCTAGAAGAGGAGGAAGTAGTAAGAACTTTGTTCGAGGCGCCCATTTGCCACCTTTAACAAATCTATGATTGGCATATTGCCATTCTTCAACAGGAGCAAAAGAAGTACGCATACGATGCATTTTATTTACAGTGGGTAGAAATGGTTTATACTCAGGTATATACAACTCATTAGGTGACAGAGAAGGTTCACCTAAACTTTCTTCTTCGGAATAGTAGCAGGAACTTGACTACTTGAAGGAACTTCATTTGGAATCATAGGAAACACATATCTCTTTGGCTTAGAGACAGGTCGAGGAATTACTGGTCTTGGAGGAATCAACTTGACTTGTCCATTATCAATAGTTACTCTTTTCAATTTGGATTGAGGTTGTTTAGTAACAACTATTGACTTGTATTGGAAATACCAGTTTCCAGGTAACTCAGTAGGATCATATAGAACATCTTCAACTTGAGCATTAGACAAACCAACTGTAACACAATCCTTTAAGACAGGCTGTTTAAGTTTAGGATGTGTTGTATTAGTCAATTGAAAAGAAGCTTGTCCAATTATAGACAGTATTCACTTTCTTCAGCCATGGTTAACCCTTGGACACCAGACAATAATTTCCAACAATCTTTCAGATGGACATCATTCAGACTAATAGCATAGTCAGGATAAATGGTTCCATATTGACAACCAGTAGCAAGGTTTCCTTGAATAGTACCAATCCTAGCATGTTCATAATTTTGATGACGGGTATCAAACAGTTCAACAATACAGGGAGTATTAATTCCATGACGAAACAGTGGAGCTAATCCAATCCTTATCCCCCCAAAATGAAGATAGAAATACTTTCCATCTTTTACATACTGCCGAAATTTCTTAATTTCATCATCAGAGAATAAATTCAAAGCAAGGATTTGCACAGAAGGTCCAGATATCTTAATAGTGATTTCTACCTCTTTCAGAAAGTTTTTCTTCTTGAACAGGAAAGTCATAGGTAGCTTATAGATATCAGTAGAATTTAGAGCAGAGGAGTCCAATGTTCAGGGTCTTCAACTAATTCATGATTTTCGTTTTCAACAGACTCGGACTCAGTCGACCGTGACGAGACTTCAGTAATGACTTTTCTGTCTATGGATGAGAATGATCGCAATAGATTGGCCATATTTAATCTATAACAGAAATAGACTAATGAAAGCTTTTATCTACTCGGTCCAATGATCAACAGAGTGACCTTTCAAAGGCTAGCTGGCTTTCAATAGAATTCTGTCTACAGATTAGTGAGTTAGGATCTACAACCAGGGCTCTGATACCATAAACAAGATGTAATGGTCTAGGAACTTACTTGGAACAACTGAAGCGAACGCCTTCTGCAAATTTCTTCAACACATCAACCAGAGATTTGCACGGACTTTTGCGAACTCCTGTCGCTTCTCAAACGCGCCTTACTATCTCTCACACGATGCTCTTGACTGGCAAATTGATACCCTGTACTCCTGATGAAGAAAAAGAAATGCGCAAACAGATTCAAGAATTGCTAGATCTTAATTTGATTGAAGTAAGTGAATCTCATTATTCCTGTTCTGCATTTCTAGTTCGCAATCATTCTGAGATTGTTCGTGGTAAAGATAGGATGGTGATTAATTATAAGCCTTTAAATGCTATAACTAAGAGCTTTAATTATCCCATGCCTCGACAAGAAACAATCATGCAGAAAATTCATGGCAGTAAGATATTCAGCAAATTTGATATGAAATCAGGATATTATCAGATTCAAATTGCAGAAGAAGATCGTCCAAAAACTGCATTTACATGTCCTGCAAGGTCCTTAATACACATTGAGAAGCTCTGACTTGGAGTTTCTTCTGACACTTACCATCTCTTATCTCCCAATCAGCAAAAGACTGAAACATCTCAAATTGAGGGAAAGAATCAGTATTAACAAAAGCTTCAGTATTTGTTGGAGATATGCTGCTTCAATCTCTTCAAATAAATCTGGAATTTTGAGAGATTTCAAAAAGCGTTCAACAAGACCATTCATATTTACCTCCTCCAGTTCTAACATTTTAGAAGAAATATACATAGAAATAGAAAACTCAATTGCACCAATAATCTGATAATAATTCAGAGTTTTCAGAGTTTGAATCATATCTGGAGTATAATGACTGAGCCAAGTGTCATCAAGCTGTTGAAAATAGAGCTTAACCTGTAAATTTGGTAGAGGATAAACCTTTACCAATTCTTCATTGAGATTTAGAAAAACGCCAACATTTTTATGTTGCCAAGCTTGACATCTTTGTATCCACTGATTTCTTCTTAGTCGGAGACCAATTATCTTCTTGATTTGATCAGTGACATCGGATAACAAATATTCTAAAATCTTAAAACGCTGTACAAAAGTTTCAAAAGAATCATCAGCAGGACTGGTTCCTGCAATGGTGAAAAGACTTTCACTATGTACATGTACCTTGTTCATTTCTCTGGTTAAGGCATCAGGTAAATAATTAGAATTTCCAGGAATCCATTCAACATCAAATTCATACATCTGAAACCACATTTGCCATGCTAATAATCGCCCACGAGCTAATTGCTGAGATATCTTGGCATTCAAGAAATACTTGAAATTCATTGAGTCAGTTCGAATCAAGAATTTTGAAGGTGCCAAATAAATTTCGAACTTTTGAATTCCATTGAATATTGCAAGGGTTTCTTTTTCAGCAGGAAAATAACCTTTCTGATGTTTAGAGAATTCACCTGAAGCATAGGCACATAGAACTTCTTCAACATTTTCTCCTTCTTGCCTTCTCTCAAAAAGAGTAGCCGCCCAAAAATTGTCGGAAGCATCAGTCTGTAAGATGAGAAAACCAGTAGCAGGCGGTTTTAAAGTAGGTAATGTTTGGCATTCTTGTTTCAATAATTGAACCGCTTGAGTAGCTTCATCAGACCAACCACCATTAATAAATTCTCGAATAGGAGAAGTCTTTTCAGAAAGATTGGGAATATATTTATGAACATAATTGAGAATTCCCAAAAATCGCTGAATCATTGGCTTATCTTGTAATTGATCAGGAAATTCAGTTAATTTCTGTAAAACATGAGGCTGCATCTGAATTTTACCTTGGCGAACGGTGATGCCGAGAAAATCAATACTGTCTTGAAATAAAACCATTTTCTTCTCAGATAAGACTAAACCATGATTACGGGCTTCGTCAAGAAATATTTGGAGATGCTTCAAATGAGAGGCGAGATCTGGACTAAATACAAGGATATCATCAATATATACAACAATAAAATCGTATGAACCAAAAATATGATCCATTCGACGCTGAAAGAATGCAGGAGCATTTTTGAGACCAAATGGCACAACTCGCCATTGAAAGAACCCGGCAGGACATGTAAATGCAGTTTTTGGACGATCTTCTTCTGCAATTTGAATCTGATAATATCCTGATTTCATATCAAATTTGCTGAATATCTTACTGCCATGAATTTTCTGCATGATTGTTTCTTGTCGAGGCATGGGATAATTAAAGCTCTTAGTTATAGCATTTAAAGGCTTATAATTAATCACCATCCTATCTTTACCACGAACAATCTCAGAATGATTGCGAACTAGAAATGCAGAACAGGAATAATGAGATTCACTTACTTCAATCAAATTAAGATCTAGCAATTCTTGAATCTGTTTGCGCATTTCTTTTTCTTCATCAGGAGTACAGGGTATCAATTTGCCAGTCACTCCATTGTCATGCAGAGTGATAATTTCTTGTTTCGGGCTCTGAGTTGTCCAAAAAGCTTGAGGATTAGTAGAACAACATTTTAGCAATTCCTCAATATACTGAATTTGTTCAGGAGACCAATTAGGATCCCTATTGGCCTTTTGGGTAGGTTGAGCTTTGGCTTCATAAATCTTTAACACTTCTTCCCAATCATGAGATTCTTTTCTCTGTTTGGGTTGCCTTTTTAAACCTACCTTTTTCTGACTCTGATCTTTTCGGGCTTCAGAATTAGCCATAGTTAACCTGGGGACTGAGACTGCTTTCTTCTTGATGTTACAAATGATTTTATCATTACTGATCGTAACAGGCAACACTGAATTAATGAACGGCATTCCCAGAAATAAACTTGCTGAGTTATCATAATGCTGAATAGCTGAAATCTTAATTATATTCCCCCCAAGTTTCATTGAAATGTTATCAACATAATGAGTCAGATTAACAGAACCACCAATGGTTTCAGATCTAAGGATATTCTGTAAGGGCTTCCATAATCCTTTAAACAGTGACGGTCTAGCAAGATTATTGGAGCCACCGGTATCAATAAAAGCATCAACAGAAATCCATTCACCACGTACTTGAACTTCAACAGGAATATACAACAGATCACTAGTTCTGACAATCTTTTTCATAAAGGCTTGTTCATCAACAGAACTAGGTTTAGGGAGGAGAGAGGAAGATGATGCAACTGTCTTCGGATAAGGACATAAAGAATTCTGAACGGACTGAGGTTTAACGGATAAGAAGTTTGGCAAAGAATTCTTGGTGTCAACAGTTGTAGTAGTTGTGACAGAGGTATCAGAATACTCTTCTGTATCATCTTCTTCAAAAACAACAGAATCACTATCATCACTTAAGTGATCCTCATAAACATCGGAATCAAAATCAGAATCTTGATAAGCAAGATTCATTTTATTACTAATATCAGGCAGAGACTCAGTATCAGAAAGAGAAGCATCAGTCAAAATATATACATCTGAAACTTCATCATCAGAATCAACAACTGACCAGTCATCTGCAAATTCTTCAATATCAAAACAGGCTTTTAGTTTGTTAGAGGAACTCTTGGGACATTTGCGTGCAAAGTGTCCTTCTTGCTTACAGATAAAGCAAGCATTATCCTTCTTTTGTTGTTTCCTCTTTTTCACATACCTAAATTTACGGAATGGTCGTTTAGGATTGATAACTCTCTTAGGTCTGTATTTACCATATCTTTTTGATTTCCTTTTCCGGAAAGGAGTCCAGGGTAAAACAGAACGACACACATTCAAATTAGGAGAAATATCATGAACCTGTTTCTGCCAGCACAAATATTTTACTTTCTCTTGGCTTCTGAATAGGAGATCGATCCAATAGATTTGTTCTATCTTTTTGCCTTGGACTTCAATATCTTTCATTATCATATCCCCTATATTTCCCGGTAATTTAGAAAGAAAAGCAATCTTCTGAGTATGATCATTAACAAGATTTGCTTTATAGATTTTACCCATAAATTCAGATCCAAACTGATCTAAATCTTTTAAATCTGTTAATTGCATGCGGGTTAAATCTGTAATGATTGTTTTCTTTTCATCTTGAGGCTCGGGAACAAATTGAGTTAACAAGAGAACTTCTAAAGTGGCTAAGCCTAAAGCTGCCACATTGTTTCTTTCTTCTTGAGAAGCGCCCATCCACCAATCCCAAACAATTCTGGCCATTCGTTTCTCCGCCAGCAAGAAAATGGAAAAATTATCCAATTTTGACACAACTTGCATTTGATATAGTGTACCTATCCAAATCCGGATAGATTCTGTTGGATTAGATGACTTATCTAAATCTAAAACATATCCAGAGGAATTAGTATGAAAGAGATCTTCTTCAACTCTAGGATATTTAGGGTCTTTATGCAGATTTGCTTTCTGCAGGGATGGCATAATAAACGATGGAAATAGAGTTGCAGCATTTTCTATTGTAGCCAATTCACCTTTGTTTTTATACAAACTGGAAAATTTTGGAATTGCAGTTTTAGTACTTAATTGGCTATTACTAGATTCAGCAAAATCTGCTGCTTCTTCATGGGAATCACTGGTTTCCCATTTAGGTGGAATTTCCGTTGTTTTTACAAACTTTGGAGGTTGTTCTTCTCTTTTCTTCTTCTGTCTTCTTCTTTTCTCTTTCTCTTCTCTACGCTGCTGTTCAGCGGACTGTTCATCATGAAGAAGTTTAAGATTGGCTAAAATCAAATCACTTTGAGAACCCAAATCATCTAAGACTTCTTCAGCATGTGCGCACCAAGTAGTTAGATAATTCCCAATCTGATAAGTTTGATCTAGATCATTTGTATTCTGAGAATTGTGTTCTATCAAAGGAGCACAATCTGCTCGGGTTGGTGGCTGTCTAGAAGAGGAGGAAGTAGTACAGAACTTTGTTCGAGGAGGCCATTTGCCACCTTTAACAAATCTATGATTGGCATATTGCCATTCTTCAACAGGAGCAAAAGAAGTATGCATACGATGCATTTTATTTACAGTGGGTAGAAATGGTTTATACTCAGGTATATACAACTCATTAGGTGACAGAGAAGGTTCACCTAAACTTTCTTCTTCGGGAATAGTAGCAGGAACTTGACTACTTGAAGGAACTTCATTTGGAATCATAGGAAACACATATCTCTTTGGCTTAGAGACAGGTCGAGGAATTACTGGTCTTGGAGGAATCAACTTTACTTGTCCATTATCAATAGTTACTCTTTTCAATTTGGATTGAGGTTGTTTAGTATCAACTATTGACTTGTATTGGAAATACCAGTTTCCAGGTAACTCAGTAGGATCATATAGAACACCTTCAACTTGAGCATTAGACAAACCAACTGTAACACAATCCTTTAAGACAGGCTGTTTAAGTTTAGGATGTGCTGTATTAGTCAATTGAAAAGAAGCTTGTCCAATTATAGACAGGTATTCACTTTCTTCAGCCATGGTTAACCCTTGGACACCAGACAATAATTTCCAACAATCTTTCAGATGGACATCATTCAGACTAATAGCATAGTCAGGATAAATGGTTCCATATTGACAACCAGTAGCAAGGTTTCCTTGAATAGTACCAATCCTAGCATGTTCATAATTTTGATGACGGGTATCAAACAGTTCAGCAATACAGGGAGTATTAATTCCATGACGAAACAGTGGAGCTAATCCAATCCTTATCCCCCAAAATGAAGATAGAAATACTTTCCATCTTTTACATACTGCCGAAATTTCTTAATTTCATCATCAGAGAATAAATTCAAAGCAAGGATTTGCACAGAAGGTCCAGATATCTTAATAGTGATTTCTACCTCTTTCAGAAAGTTTTTCTTCTTGAACAGGAAAGTCATAGGTAGCTTATAGATATCAGTAGAATTTAGAGCAGGAGGAGTCCAATGTTCAGGGTCTTCAACTAATTCATGATTTTCGTTTTCAACAGACTCGGACTCAGTCGACCGTGATGAGACTTCAGTAATGACTTTTCTGTCTATGGATGAGAATGATCGCAACAGATTGGCCATATTTAATCTATAACAGAAATAGACTAATGAAAGCTTTTATCTACTCGGTCCAATGATCAACAGAGTGACCTTTCAAAGGCTAGCTGGCTTTCAATAGAATTTTGTCTACAGATTAGTGAGTTAGGATCTTTCCAGGAAGATGTAAGCCATGATAGATATTTTGATGACCTTTTTTGTCCTTTCCTGCTTTCCATTGATTTTCAATTGGAGAATACGTGCATAACCAGTGATTTAAGGTCTAACTGGTAGTAAACTGTGGTTGAAATATGAACCTTTGAGATGGACCAAGCTCTAGTTAGTGAAGAATAATCTTGTCAAGGTTTTGATGCATTGGAGGGCTTTGTTGGGGCTACAGTTTGCATGTTGAAGGAATAAGAGAAAGAAATATTTCTATGCCACATTTTAAACAAACCAACAAGGGCAAGATCTCCAATGATTTTTCCATTCTTGTATATTAGTTGCAAATCCTTCGATAATGATATCAATTAGATCTTGCATGTGTAGCTATTTTTGGGTTCTTACCCACTAAGTTTGTTTATGTTATTATCATGTAACTAGAGATTTGATAAGGCCTCTAACATAATAGGATTTGATGGACAACTACAATTTTAACCATATGCATTAAATCTTTATATCTATAAAGTGCTTATTTCTTTATATGTGTCTTTCTCTTTCATATTTAACCAGAAGCAAATTATAGTTTGAGGTAGTAGGGCTTAATCAACTAAAGTGTGTAAACCTCCCCTCAAAGACTCTATTACTAGTAAAATATATCATATGGAATTGTAGAATATATGGGTGAATTCCATCTTCCAATTTTAAAAAATAGCTTTTACTCCCTGTGGTGTGGCTGGGATGGTGACTATCCAGCCATGGTGATAGCTACACCCGTCAAGGTTTATCCCTTAATCCATCACCTTTTCCTCTGATATTATGAGCTACTATATGCATGATATATGCATGCACATGAGCTCATGCACAGAACAGGGTTTCGAGGTTTCTTCTGGAAGGCTACAAGAATAAGTACTTACTAATTTATGAACCTCATTCTAATAGGGATGGTGGCAATTACTGTACCAACTAGATTGATTTGTGACTTGTTTTTCTTTTTAACATTTAAGACATACTTCATGATATGGCAGTTCAAGTACTATAGCTTGAAATCTAATATAGGCATCATCATATTTTTTCATCTTAAACTCTGTCTTTTACTAACAACTTTATCTTTTGAAATTTATTTCCTTGACAACTACCTTGAATGCCAATTCTGCATTGGTTCATTGCTGAGGTCAATAGATGCATCCATCAGGGTTCCATTCTCACTTTGGTCTGCCACACCTGAATTGTGTGAAAATCAAAAGGATGAGATTGGGTTAAAATCTTGGGAGCGGGGTGACTACATAAGCCCCAAGCCTGGAACTTAAGGCAAATCTAATCTTCTATTTATGGTGCATCTCTGCAGGGCATGTTTTTGAAAGCACTTCCAAACAAAAAACTGCTTTAAACAAAATGTTTGGTTTATATTTGATTTCTTTTATTAGATGTAGCAGTGACTTTTCTCTATATAGTTAAATTGGTTTTAGCATTTTGCCTAACCTGTTTTTGTTTCTTTTTTTATGATGATATTTTATTCCTTCTAATTTTACCATGCGTTATTTTATTAAAATTTCTAAGGATATAATTTAGCACTTATCTACTCTCAAGTTAGGTAAAAATTTGGTTAATGGTAATGCCGGTTGATAGACACATGAATGACCGAGATCAGGAATATTTATTGCCTTTCTGATTTGACAATTTTTTTAGTTCTCTGTTTCTTACGAGACACTATATTAAGATCGATGAGATTCAATGCAAGGCAGAAGGAGGAGTTGTTAATGTACATTTGTAAGCTTATAAAGTAGTTATTATTGTTTACCCTTCTGTTATAGACATATTTGGGCACTGCAACCCCAATCATACATTTCCATAAACCAAGGGCTTCTAAGTCCCTAAAAGTGTTGTTTCGTACCCTAAAGGAGCAAGATCAGCTGATTACATCATCTCCTAGAAGTTCTCCATGAAAAACTACTCAGAATTGGTCAAAGAAGGACCATACAGACTACCCATTGGTAAGGGTGCGATGCATCTCACCTAACACATGCAAAAAGTGCGATGCATACTAGAAAACCCTTCTGTAGGGTGCGATGGGTGAGAGTAGACAAATGGCAGAAGCAGTTTTCTAGGTGGAAACCCAGAGAATATTCTAGAAACTGCTCATTTGACACTTGCCTCTTTGAATTCGCCCAGGGATGAGTAAGAGATCTGAAATCTCCAAGTGGAACCAAGAACTATCAGTGAAATGACACTAATCAAAATCCCAGAAGCTGATTCACTCTCCGGTAAACATCTATATATGGATCCCTCCTCCAAGAGATCCAGAGGCTGGAATTTTGTAATTTGCAAGGAAGTGCTGTTGGTTTCTCTTTGAAGACATTGTTGGGTGATCTTGCTTTGTATGAGGTGAAGAGGGCTTTCATGCTGGGAGGATGGCGCTGGGTCAGACCAAGTGGTTGTAATCCTCTCTTCTACTACTTCTATCAATAAAGCTATTTGAGTTTTCCTCCATATTCTTGTATAACTCTGAATATTGTGTTGAAATATGCATTTGTATGGTCAATATATATCTGATCCTATGTTGTTTATAGTGATAGGTCTCTATGCTTTGATGGTATTATGCTGCTTTGACTCTACAAGTGCTCTCTGAAGTGGGACAAGTAAGGAAGGAGTGGCGAGATTCTGTCAAAGGGGAAAGGAAACAAGCAAGGAGCCAAGCGAAAGATTGAGGTTGGTACTCTCTACTTCTTTCTCATCTATCTCTCGTAAAGGAAAACACAAGTGACTTTAGTTTGTTTGTTTCTAAGATAGCTACCCATCTTAATGGGACTAGCAGTTCTGAAGAGACACTAGTTTTCCCGATAACAAAATGGCGACTCCACTGGGGAGCGAATAATTTGATTGCTTGTCTCTATTTGTTTGATTCATAAACCACAAATGGAGCCTGAAGTCAAGCCAGCTAGCCTTTGAACTGCATTTGCTATGCGAGTGAAAAGTAGATCAATGCTACTTCAGTCAATCTCTGGGTTTGTTTATGAATTGAACAAATAACTTGCAAACATCCTAAAGGCCCTAGAGGTAGCTCAAGTAACCTCATTAGATCATCCCTATACTTTGTATTTACTGACTATCGTTAGCTCAGCCTAAATACCTGAACTAAACTGCAAACTGTGACCAAAAACCAAGTTAAAGTCTCGTTCCTGGTCCATCGTACCCTCTCCTTTAGGTAGACTGGATGCATCGCACCTCCCGTGTGCAGTAGGTGAGATGAATCCCTGTTTCCTTGTGTTACAGGTGCGATGATCAGGTAAGACTGTTTCTGCCTCCAGATTTTGGTTTTTCTTCACTGTCTTCAGTTTTATTCAGGAGTTTTGCTGTCTATGATCAGTAGACCATTGTTGAAACCCCCTTCCTTTGCATCATTCAGCCTCCATTGTACAAAGATTTGTGATTTTTTTTTATGTATTTTTCGCCATTCACAATTCTCATTTACAAAATAGTAGCTTAATCGAACTGTCGTCTTTTGATTTGAAAGTGTCACAAGTGTCGTTTTTAGTCAAAGAAAAGAATCCTTCTCTTTTTTATAGTCGATTACACTGTTACTCTTGTATTTGATCTAAATTTATAGTATTTCAAGTGTCGAAAGCAGTTTTCAATTCAAAATCGCAAAGTGTCGTCTTGCCTTCCTGTCATTTTTGAAAAGAAAATCGTTAGTACTGTCGCTTTGAAAGAAGAGATAATTCAGATTTGTATTTAGCATTCTTTTTGTCATTCACACATTAAGAAAGCGGAAAATAAATACATGCATGTGCATTTGCATTTAGACTGCTTGTTGATTTTGATTTAGGACAATGCATCTAGTGTGTGCTCTCTACTCTATGTTGAAAGGATTTCATTTCTCTTTCCTTAGTAGCTAGGATTTTCATTGCAAAAAGAAGAGTAAGCCACTATTTATCATCTTAGATTGCATATTTAGGAGTTGTATATCTACATCACGTGGTGAACCTTAAAGGAAAAATTCTTAAGAAAGATCAACTGTAAAATAAATTCAATGAACATAAAAACGCTTTGGAACCTAACGCACAACATCTAGAAGTCTAGGCTAGAGACGTATTCCAACATCGTAAAGCCAGGTAACTGTCGCTTTCATCGTAGGTTGGGTGATTCCTCCTCTTTGAGATGACAAGTGCCAGTACGGACTTGTGCTCCCACGTACCGTCGAGTATATATTGGGAGACCACAATAGGCGATATCATTTATCCTTAGGAAGCTGTGTCTACCACCCTATCGATTGCAATGAACTGAACACAACATTCGGGAATATTGACTGCCGTACCGTAAAAAGTATTCTACAGTTTTGCGATTGGTTTGGTAATCCCTCTATCTATATTGCCAAAGTAGTATCTTTCATTCCTTTTTAGACTCCTTAAAGGAAAAGGTCCATCTGAGCACTTGTCACTTCAGGCTCATTAAAAATCAAAGGCGACTAGGGTCATATTTAGCTTTTTCTCGACTCTTAAAAAGTGAAAAAGCAAGTTGTGTCAAAGCGTCTAAAATTTATTTTAAATGGAATAATATCATTGTTCCCTCGTTGATCTCGGGTTGAGAAAATGGAGTCCACCAACCAAGGATTTCCCCTTGGGGGAAATCCTAGTCTTTTCTCCTCTTGGGGAGATGTTGGTGCACCTCATATGGCCACATTGTCCCTCCCAGGATTTACAATTGGCCTGCCAGTATGGCTTTTCTCGACCTCTGTCGTTCAAAGCACCGTGATTCCTAAGCAATCAAATCAGCAACTAGATGATACTAGAGTTACCCCCCAACCTTCTACTTCATTTGTTTCTCCCTCTCCTTCTTCCTCTTCGCTTGGTGAAGCTAGTAAAACTGAAAACCAAGTAACTGAGAAGAAGAAGAAAGGGAAGGAGAAGAAGAAGAAGGAGCCAACGGTGAAAAGGAGCAACCGTGCATCATTTAGCGAAAATCCACACACTGCACCATCCAAACCTAAATCTCCATGTGTCATCTGCAAAGGGGACCACTATCATCGAGATTGTCCTTGCATCCCATGGATCTTAAGGGACTGGTCTCCTTGCTTGCACAATCCGGTGTCGTCAACCTCTGACGATCATGTTGAGGGTACACCATCAACTAGTGAAAACGAAGTCACCAGACAAAAAGGAAAATCTAAATTTCCTTGTAGAATATGTGAAGGCGATCATGCCCTCCACCGTTGTCCCTTCTTGAACGAAGCTAGAAGAATCTTGGATAACCGTCCCTCATCACCGCAACGACTTCCTCTTGGATACAAGAAACTCTTGCCGAGTCCATTGCTAGTTGAAAATCTGACTGACACACCTTTGTTGTCAGTCGAAGCACCTATCATTGAAGATGAACCCTCTGAGTCCACATCAGACCAAAGTCAACAGGTCGAGATGGCAGTTGATCCCATCTTGTCTTCAAAGGATTTACCTTCGGATGATATAGTCACCAAAGAGAATGAGAACGACACCGTTCAAATTCTTTTCGTAAGCACAAACTCCAATGAATATGGGCGCAATCTACCCGTTCCTTTACCGTAGGAAGGAATTTCGTCAGAGATGTATCCGACCGTTCATTCAGTCCCACCTCCAAGCAACCTAGTCGTCTCCTTCGATTGGAATCTACTAGGTAGACCCCGTATACCGTCTAATGTACCATTCCAAATTATAGTGCAAACTTACAGAATGGTCATGGTTGGTACCATCATAGATGAAGGGGCTTCTGTGAGTATCCTTTCCTCAACTGCTTGGAAAGCACTTGGTTTGCCATCGCTTTTGCTTGAAATGTGAAATCTGACAAGCTTCAACAAAGGAACCAGTCGACCATTAGGGATCCTTCCAAATTTGCCTATAACTTTTAGAAGGAAAACCGTTTATCTAAACGTAATGGTAGTCTAAGGACCTTTAGATTATAATCTACTCCTTGGGCGCGACTACATTTATAGCATGGGAACTATTGTTTCCTCACTCTTCCGAGTGATGTGTTTTCCACATGAAGGCAGAGTGGTCCAGCTCGTAGACCAGCTTTCATTCCCCAGTTCACACATAGCTAATAGTCAAATTCCATCCCTAACAGGGCTTTTTGAGCAAGGAATGTCTCATCAACCTCCTGTTCCTCCACCTGATGAGCACGAGTGATTCAGTGGTTGTGACTGAAACTGAGGGGGCATGCACCCTGGTCTGCTTCAGCAGAAAAACTTCAGGTATAGGGTAGGCTTCCACGAAGGATATATGACCAGTCTGACACACCCGTCCGTTTAGGAAAATGGGATTAGACCAGAATAAGATACCTCTGTCAGAAGGTATGCCTTTCCCGACAGAACAAATGTTTTGTCTGCAAATTGAAGGGTAACCTGGGAAAATCTACTTCGCTATACCTGGGGACATGCAAACCTTTTTGCATGAAAGTGAAAAGAGACCATTTGTTTTCTTAATTTGTAGGTTCTGAACCATTTAAAATCGTAGGATTGGTCGTTCCTAGATTACATAATAAAAGGAGTCGGAGCAAAATTTCGAATGGTGCAAGCTCCCTAAAAAATGAACCTATCGATGAGACATCCTTATTATATGACTAGCACGAGCAATTTTAAAGGAAGATCAAGCTCATTAAAAAATAAACCTAGCAATGAGCATATGTTCCACCAGAGTTTAAGCTCATTAAAAATGAACCCACCTCCGGTAAATAACCATTGTGATCACATTATTATCAGATTTTGAGCCTTGGTCGTGTTCTTACCATCACCTCCACTCTTTATTAGCCGATCATACGCTTCCATTTGATTGTTTACCCCTTTTGAGGAATAAATGCAACGAGTGATCCCATTAGCCACCTTCTTTACACTGTTGTGATTGAAAAGTTCCAAACATTATCTGGAACCAGCTGCTATCCAAAAACATCACTTGTTCCTGAAAAAACGAGTCTCCTTTAAGATCTTTTCATCTGACTCGTAAAATATGAAAATATTGCCGAGCAATTGGCCTCTCCAGCTCGTTAAAGTGATTGGAAGTGCCATCCCTCCTCTACATTTTAATCTTTTTGGACCTGAGGGATTATTACACAAAAAGATCGAGCGTTTGTCTTGTTCGGCTCGTTAAAACTATCAAAAAGTCATCTCTTTCGCATTGTTTTATACTTTTTTCGGACTTAAGGGATTATATTACAAAAAATGAATATTGGAGTCTCCTTTCCGTCTCTTTTCATACTCTCTAAAATTGAAAAGAACCGAGTTATCCTTGTCGTTAAACTCATTAAAACAATAGCGACAAACGTGTCCATTCAAACATTAGCGAGTTTCACTGTCGCTAGACTCGTTAAAACATAGCGATGGGTTTTCCCAAAGGGAAAATTATAGAACAAGCATATGTTATCCTCCTCAAGCTTGACAAAAACAAAGACGTACTAGTCAGAAATGACTGGGGAAAAATGGAAAGAAAACTTGAAAAAACTTTATTAGTAGCAGGTCGCTCTTGAACATGACACTTGCACTCCATCACCATGATTGAGTCAGGTTGGGTTGTTCTGTTCACCGGTCATATTACCATTGGTCCACCGTACCATCCAATTTTGGGGTTAACGCTACCAATCCATTTCAGTGTCGTCGATATATTCAAGAGAAGTCACTCAGAGAATTCACCTACCGAGCTTGTGTCTCATCTGTTGCAATACCTTCACGCTTCATTCTTTCATGACCGCCACCCTGAACCTTATATCATCAGATCGTTTTCACCTCTACAAAATCATTTGCTCTGTTCTGTGTCGTAGATGTGGGATCCATCAATGCCCTCCTACGACGGGTTACTTCTTGTCGACATCAACTCATTATCCAAGAAGCCGACCTAGGAACAACCCTTTCAGTACTTTGAAGCTTGCATGCCTCAATGACAAGTTTCTCACTTCTGGTGACATGTTTACATTAATGGCCTTCGACCGAAAGATTTTGCATGGTGTTCGACATCGACTCATGTATTCACACCACATGAATTGTACTGCATTACCTTGAGGGTCATCATCATCATCAATGATTCCTCTCACGCCTGTTAACAACTTACATCATCAGCTGGTAATCGGGCGATGTCCTTCCATGTTCGACATCAGAACATCTTTTCACATGGATTCACTTGTACTTCGGGCAAAGATTGAATGAATTTTTGAAGATCCCAGATCTAGTTCCATCCATTCGGGCTGCGATATATTCAAGAAAATAAAGACATCAAATGTACATCATTGCTGCACAGATAATCATCCAAACTAAGGGATGATGGCTCTACTAGAATCATCAGTCTGCACACAAACGGTTGTCTGTCCTATGTACATGAAAATGAATTTATCAAAGCTGAGCATGGGAATGCCTGCCTTAGCTAGATCATGAAAATATTATGAAGATAACGTATTGTATTGTATCTTATTACACGTCACCTTCCAGTTCGAAAAACCTCATATCCTCATTATAAAGCATTTCACATGACATCAAAAAGGATTTACGACCTCATGCTTTAGGGGGCAACTGTTATAGACATATTTGGGCACTGCAACCCCAATCATACATGTCCATAAACCAAGGGCTTCTAGGTCCCTAAAAATGTTGCTTCATACCGTAAAGGAGCAAGGTCAGCTGATTACATCATCTCCCAGAAGTTCTCCATGAAAAACTACTCAGAACTAGTCAAAGCAGGACCATACAGACTACCTAGTGCTAAGGGTGCAATGCATCTCACCTGCCACATGCAAAAAGTGTGATGCATACTGGAAAATCCTTCTGTAGGGTGCAATGGGCGAGAGTAGAAAAATGGCAGAAGCAGTTTGCTAGGTGGAAACCCAGAGAATCTTCTAGAAACTTCTCATTTGACACTTGCCTCTCTGAATTCTCCCAGGGATGAGTAAGAGATCTGAAATCTCCAAGTGGAACCAAGAACTATCAGTGAAATGACACTAATAAAAATCCCAGAAGCTGACTCACTCTCCTGTAAACATCTATATATGGATCCCTCATCTAAGAGATCCAGAGGCTGGAATTTTGTAATTTGCAAGGAAGTGCTGTTGGTTTCTCTTTGAAGACATTGTTGGGTGATCTTGCTTTGTATGAGGTGAAGAGGGCTTTCATGCTGGGAGGATGGCACTGGGTTAGACCAAGTGGTTGTAATCCTCCCTTCTACTACTTCTATCAATAAATCTATTTGAGTTTTCCTCCATATTCTTGTATATCTATGAATATTGTGTTGATATATGCATTTGTATGGTCAATATATATCTGATCCTATGTTGTTTATAGTGATAGATCTCTATGCTTTGATGGTATTATGCTGCTTTGACTCTACAAGTGCTCTCTGAAGCGGGACAAGTAAGGAAGGAGTGGCGAGATTCTGTCAAAGCAGAAAGGAAACAAGCAATGAGCCAAGCGAAAGACTGAGGTTGGTACTCTCTGCTTCTTTCTCATCTATCTCTCATAAAGTAAAACATAAGTGACTTTAGTTTGTTTGTTTCTAAGATAGCTACCTGTCTTAGTGGGACTAGCAGTTCTGAATAGACACTAGTTTTCTTGATAACACCTTCTTTGCATTCCCACCAGTTCAAGAAAATAACTTTATCAATGCTGACAAGACTAGCACGAGATTCACTCAAACCATGATGGGGGGAAACATCCTTGGTTGTGGCTCAGGTTTTAAGCATTGCTCTGGCCCGACATCCAATTTTTTTGTTCAGGTGAACCATACTTATTTGATACTTGAATTATTACATAAGAACTGGGTATTTTTCTCTGATTTGTTCTAAGTGAAGGATCTTATTCTCCATTCCTTAAAAAAAATGTCTAAGCCTTGAATCTGTGATAATGGGTCTAGAGCAATAGAAGTTGCAATGTGATTTTACTTTCATTACTTCTCATATTTCTTCCCATTTGAGATTTTGTAATCTCTCTTACTAATCGTGGACATATAATATTTGGCATCCTAAATATAAATGAAAACATATTGATGCCACTTTATTTTGAGAAAACTAGTAAATAAACGAAATATCAGTTGTATCATTTGTCAACTTGGAAAACATTTCTACGAGGAAAATTGATGCTGTTAATTTTTGATAACATGTTCTTTGCATAGGATAGATACTTCAGCGAACCCAATTTTCATTAGAAATCACATTAGACATTATTATTATGATGATAACTGAAGAAAGAACATGAAAAAAAGGTGCAGAAGACAAGCCAAGACAAAAGGACACAAAATATGGCTCAAGCGATGGAAAAACCCCACGATGGGGAAAACCCTTGATCAATTCATCTTATTATTAATATCAAATGTTCAGCAGAGAAATAAAGTACAATGATTAGAGACAAAATGTCTTTCCAATTTGAGGATCCAAAATGAATTCCATTAAACTAGTGAGTAGCTCAAAACTGTAATGATATCATTCTGTCAACAGTGCAAAGCGATGGTTTGTTACAGTTCACCCTTGTTGCATCCAATTGACCTAGAAACATTCCTTTCATCTACAGCTACCCTTGTAAAGCAAGGGGTTTTCCATATATGGATGAATTGATCCTTATGTGGCTGATCTGACCCTTCTCGGCCTCTCTATGTTGACCTGAAGCATGCCTGCGAACTTTACTAGATCCAGAATTTACTCATAGATAGTCCTCAAACCCTGCGGCTAATTATCTGATGGAACTTAGACCTTGTGCAGAGAATCACCCAATGAAAAACCCTCCTTAGACCTGTGGCTATCTTGCTTGGAGAGACACGACTCTAGGGAAGAAGATAACCCATAAACAAACCTTTGACCTCCTACAATTCCACGACCGCCTCAGACATAATTTCCAGGAAGTCAATGTGTCTCAAATGAGGGAGAGAGCTCCTATATATATATATTCCGATGGGGTTGAAGAGACATGAATCTTGGGCTTATTGAGCCAACATAAGGTGAGGCTGACCTTGTTAAGTTTCATGTGGAAGAGTAAATTCAAAATCCCACTTCTACTTGTCCAAATTTCAATGATTTTTAGCTCGATTTTGGTCCTCTCAAAAAGAGGAATTCAATGTTTCAATTATCATTACCAAAGGAGTTGTCCAAAGTAGAATTTGGCCCTAGTTTCCAATTTTAACACTCCCTCTCAACTAGGGATAATTCCACTTGCCAATCCATCTATCATAATCAATCAACCTACTGACATAAACCATCTCTGAATCTCATCTCTGCTTTGCTCTGCTCTGCTGAACACTGATATAACAATGAAGAAGAATTGATCGAGATAGAGTCACAATACCTTACAACTCTCCACTAAAAAAAGTCAATCCAGAGCTAAAACCTCAACCAGACTTGATCCATGATCAAGTTGAAGAACACCATTCATCCTAGTCATAGGGACTAGAACAATACTTGATGCGTCCATGGGTAGTGCTATGGTCCCTAAGCACTTTTCCCAACTCATTGGACATATGAGAGGTACTTCCCATGTGTCCCAGACTACATGGGTAGGATGATATTGAATCAATAGCAGGGAAATAATGTATCACATCCTGCTCATAATCACACACAGGGAAAGGATGAACCACATCCTACAATCACACATCACAATCACACTTAGGGAAAGGAAAAACCATATCCTATAAACCCAAGACACAAAAATCAATTGTGGGAAGGATCCTACATGCGGGGAAAGGATGAACCACGTCCCACTGACATGCCAACCAATAATCGTTGGGAATGAGCATCCTACATGTGGGGAAAGGATGAACCATGTCCCACTGACATGTCAACATATGCCTATATGCATCTCTCACTAGGGCACCTGCAGGAGAAGGTGAACCACTCATCCTACTCATATGCCATAGGAGAAAGTGAACCACCCATCCTATGAATATGTCATTAACATTAGGGGAAGGTGAACCACTCACCCTACATACATGTGTCTGCAATTGTAGGGGAAGGTGAACCACTCACCTTGTACACCGCGCACCAATAGGGGAAGGTGAACTACTCACCCTATGGTCGCTCATACCTCAATAAGTACCCCAAGCCCCTAGGTGCTCCCCAAGGTAAATGTTCAAATAGGACCCTCATAGTAGGGTCTTTCCACAACTCTCAGCCTCTGCCTAAAGGGAGATAAATGTGATATTTCCAAGGGGCTTAGAGAGGATGTCGATAATCTGCATAACCATTCTCTAATGATGGAGCTTGATTTCTCCCTGTTGTGTTATATCTCATATAAGGTGGTATCAGATGCCAACATGCTTGGAATGATCGTGGAAAATGGGATTTTGTGAAAGGAAAATCAAATTCTGCAATATACAACAGTGGTTTCCAACACAAGCTCAAATCGCTTACGGGGGAGAGCTCTCTCACCCAAATGGCTTCATAATAAGCCATGCTTGCTGCTTTAAATATTCAGCCTCAATGATGCTCCCAGACTTTAGTTCTTGATTCATCCATGAAATAAGGGGTGGATTCCAAGAGATATAGCATCTAAAGGCGCTCTTTTCATTTATCATACTCACAATCCAACAATTTTGGGAAGGTTTTGTAGATCATAGTTAACATAGATATCTTCATGAACATGAGAGCCTTCATAAGTTGTCTCTATTTGGATCAACAACTTCTCCATTTTATCTAGGAAGAAGTGCATCAAGGCTAAGACAAATCCCTCTTATAGACATTATCAATAGTTGTAAGCTGACCATAGGCTCCCTCTGAAGATTGGAAAAGTAACTTTTCCCAAAACATAACCATCAGGATATTTGTAACGTACTATTAATCCAAAATCATTCAGTCATCCAGCTTCTAAAGATCAACGGCTTATGACACTGTCTTTCTGTTGTAAAAATCATCAGGAAGGAAGAGTTGACAAGCCATTCTACCAGGGATTCCATAGCTCCCTTTGAAGACTTACTTCATTTGAACATCCAACCTTTGTCAATCTTCTCCTCGTCTTTAAGATGAGAAATTATCATGTTGCGACTATGTCAACAACTTTCAATTACCAAACCTCAGCAATGCCCAAGTAAACTCTCTCACATGATCTGCTCGTTCAACTGATAGGCCTCAACAACAATATATCAATATAACCTTATTATTGATTTCATAATAATGACTGACTGAACGAAGATACTAAGAACTGGCACCATCCTCATCCAAGAAGACATTGTCTGCTATTACATGATTCAAGCCAATCTGATCTTTGAAGTGCAAATATTATCAATATTTATTTCCTAATATTTTTAATGATTATATTATGTTATTTTACTACCACATGACATATAATAGTAATATGCTAGCATTGGTATAAAATTATTTTAGGGATCAATCCTTGTTATTGATTGAATACCTCATGTGTGCAATAAAGAACATAACCGATTTACCTTCTTATCACAGTTCTCAAACTTGGACCAAAGCTTCTTTTCTGCTATATAACCCATTTCAACAAATGCTACTACTGGTGATGCTTCTTAGGATGAATACACTGTTGTACATTGTTACTAATATCCCTGATTGTATGGAGGTGCCAAGTGATTTGCACCGAAACTTCCTTAGTGTGATTTGCTTTGACTTTTCTTGCTGTAAGAGGTGTACTTCAGATTTTGACACGCTTGATATAGATGACCTTGAAGAGAAGCCTTAAAGGCCTCAAACCATACTTAACTATATATATTGACTGTAATGTAAGTACTTTCGATATGCTCCAGTTCGACATACAATAAATATCCAAAATTTGAACCTTCAATCAAATCTTAATTTGACACGAACGATTGCCTTAGAAACTCACCCTAAATGTTTCTTCAGAAAAATGTAGTCGTACCTTAAATACACATTCTTATAGAATTTCGAATTTGTCCTCAAGAAGATAAACAATATGTTCATATCAATATGTATATGCTAGCATGAAAACTTTGATCAAGGCCAAGTGCATACATACGTATAAGCTTCTGAGGAAGGGGCTGCATGATTTCCCTAGAAGCTCACCCTAAATGTTTCTTCAGAAAAATGTAGTCTCATACCTTAAATACACATTCTTATAGAATTGTGAATTTGTCCTAAAGAAGATAAACAAGATTTTCAGATCAATATGTCTATGCTAGCATTAAAACTTTGATCAGGTCCAAGTGCTTACATACATATAAGCTTCTGAAGAAGGGGTTGCATCTTAAATTTTCAACGTTTTATGCAGATTTTCCCACAAGATATATCAAAAAATAATATTGAAGATTCTGTCTTATTGAAATGCATGTTGAATATCTGATCAAGGGAGGGGCTAAATGTATATGCACAGATCAGTTATAGAAGCAGGGACATATGGCATTTAAAATCACCAGAACATTAATCCTCACACAAAAATTGTTCATGATTCAGTTAGAAGTGCTTGACATAAATTTTTGAATGAGTGTACGATATGTCTATAAATGAGTCTTGATATTGTAGACTCAGTGAATTATCCAAGGTCATCTCTACTGCAGGTTCGAGCTCACAACAAATTTGTTCTATGCGAGATATACCAAACCAATTACAAATCATAGCGACTGATATGAGTTGCTTTAGAATTTGACCTTAACACAGAGTTATGTTTAATTACCTTGGAAAATTCATAAGTAGGTCATAGGAATCTTCCAAGATTGATTGAAATAAATACATAAACACCCTTCGAACAAGAATTATGCATATGGGCTCTGGAACACTTCAAGACTCAATCTCTGAATTAAGTCTAGATTTATGAAGATAGAAGTTGTGGCCTTTTGCACATATTGGATCTCTTGTGACACAATATATTGTAGGAGATTAACTTTAGAGGCACAAGGTATGGACACTCTAATCTCCATTGATGTCAAACATGATTCTTACGAGGCAAACCTTGGAGATAGCCTTGCTCTTCCAAATAGACAATTCGAGCCAAAGCATTCTACTCCAATGTTTTCAAAGCCTTATAAAAATTGAAGTAGACACCTCATAAGCTATATCAAAGGGATGTGATGCTTAACAAAATGGAAATATAAAGACTAGTGATGAAGAGGTCTAGCCTGCAAGTCACAGTGATTATACAAAAGCTATGTAACCCCTTTTCTCAGGCATTCAATACTTTTGCAAACCAAACTATACAACACAATACATTTTTACTGAGTTTCATTAAACAAATGAAGACTACCACAGAAAATGAAAGGAATAGAAGAGAAAGGGCAAGATTAGGTTCCTTACCACATAAACCAGGAGAGGATGTTGTAAATAATGCAAAGATATTACATGCAATGATACCATAAGTAGATGATGCAATACATGACACAGAGACACCGTACGATACATAAAGTGAAGTGATAGCCAACCAGTACAAGATCACATAGGTCAAAACCATATGCTATTTTAGTGAGATCGAGACCAAATGTTATAGCAGTCATACTCGAGCGTGAGATTGTAAACAACTATAATGGTACCTGAGAGCGAGATCACAAGGCAGGAGTCTTGTAGCGAGAGTGCAATCCTACTAGCGAGTTATAGTGCCTTAGGAACACCATGTTGGAAGGAGCCACCATGAGATCCAATGTGAAGAAGTTCTTGTGCCACTGTCATGAGAGGATAAGCCTCTAAGCCAAGCCATAAATTCTGTGCTAACTATATAGAAAAATCTACCTCAAAATAGTGCCATAGAGAATTTGTCATCTTTATGACTGGTCCATCTAACTCTAGCTTGGGCTTGACTTCTCCTAGCTCTAATTCCATGTTAAGTTTTGATAACATGTTCTTTCTTCAGTTATTATCATAATAATAATAATGTCTAATGTGATTTATAATCAAAATTAGGTTTTTTGAAGTATATATCCTATGCAAAGAACATGTTATAAAAAATTAACAGATGCTTTATTGTAGTTTCAGTTCATACTCAAGGTTCAAATCAATGGTGAACTGAAATCACTGTGATAAATTGAAATGTGATACCACACAGATTTTACTGTCTTTCAGAAATGTTGACAAATTCAGAAATGGCTTTGTACAATATAAACATGACTTCTTATATGGGAAAATCATGAACTGAAGGATGTCATTTCTAACATTTTCACTATATGGTAAACAGATCCGTAACTATGAACCCTAGAAAGTTTAAACTTAAAGGAACTCACTAAACTACTTCTTTATTCTAGATCTGAAAATTCATAAGCTAACTGGAAAGTACTAACAACAAACTAATAAGAATTCGAAGTACTCAGAAAATAGTCAGAAACACATATTTGTTTTCTTCATTAACTCATGAAATTGGAAAAAGAAATTGTACACACAGAAAACTAGTACACTACCATATTCTGTGATAAGATGACCATTTTGACATCCTTCTTGATATTTTCCCTAAGCATCCCTTATGTCTGCTTTATCTAGTAGGCACATGGTTTCATGTCCCAAGTCTTTTAGAAAGCTTATTGAAGTGGCACCTAGCTAACCTCCAAGTTTCATTCCAAATATTTTCCTTTGAACTCCTAAAACCATTTTTGTTTGATTATCTCTATGTTTGTTCAGTTAAAAAATCAAATTGTGAAGCCTTTTACAAGATTTCTATTTGTGAAAATTCACTCGAGCTCATGATATATAATTCTCCAAACCAATATACTTCTAAAAGTGAGCTTTCCTAGCTTCCTTATCTAAGTTAAGTTGCTAAATTGGCACTTGGGTAGGCAAAAAAATTTCGAACACAATAGAAACCAACTTATGGATCCTTTTACTATGTTTTTGTTTATGAAAATGCACTTGAGCTCACGATATCTAGATATATAATCCTCCAAACCAATATAATTTTGTGATGTTATCCTATATGTGCTTACCTTTAACAATTCCACAATGGGTTTTTGAAATGATTTTAGGGAGAATGTGTTTGATTTTGTTGCCCTCACCTCAGAAATGACCTTATAGACCATTTTATAAAAGGAATTTCTTTAAAAGCATCCAATGATTCATAAATATCCATAAGATACATATTGATACAAATTTAAGATACACATCAATTACACTGAAGAAATAATGTCAATTAATAATGAGGAAAATTGTCCTTGATCCTATTTTTTGTTTTCATCTTTTCTTTTCAACTTTAATTTGTATTCCTCGGGAAGATTATACAAGGACTAGCTATAGATCATAATTTTTTATTTCTAGAAAATTTTTGGTGGCACAACTCCTTATCAGAATCAGACTTGTCAGAATTGTGATATTTCTTTATTCCTCCCAAGAGAGTTTTATTGACAGCTATCTCTCTTGAGGGAGAAATCCCAGGATTCATTGCTTTTTCTTTATCCTGAGGGAATGTTTAATTATTCAATCTACACTTCTAGGCCTGCATTGGTATCCTTTTCTATAGTTGTTGTTTGTTGATTTTCTATATTTTGATCATCTTCATCAATTGAGAATGGTCGCTTCATCTCTTTTTCCATCTTTTCGTCCCTCCCTTTCAATCAACGCTTCCTCTTTGTGTCAATAATTCATTGGACTATCTAGAAGAATACTTCATTCCCATTTTTATGATGGGGGATTGTTGAGCTAACCTTTAATGTTATAGGCCCATTGGAATGCGACTTGGGTTTTCTTTGGATTCCTAGTGTTGTCTAGCAGATTCTTCCTTTGGTTGCTTTGTATGAGGGGATTTAGAAAAGCATGGAGGGTATGCCATGTTTCTGGAGTCTTTTAATTTTTCATCAAGGTTTTCCTTCTGAGCCTTCTTCAAGCTGCAAGGTCCTTCTTTCATTTTATTTTCCCTTCATATTTGTGGGCTTTTCTCTTTGCCCATTACTGGAATTTGTCTGACTATTTTGGTTTCCTTCACTAGTTTACATCTAAACTCTAAAGTTGTATGTATAGTTAGTGGGTCCAATTTGGGCCTCCTTTAGATTTCCAGATTCACAGACTCCAACAAATCAAAACCTTCATATCATTACTTCATTAAAAACCCATCTCTATCAAAAATCCAGGGACCACCTTGGAATACTGAATATTGATCTTTTTGAAGAAGCTAAAGACCAAAAGAAAATAACCTTTTGGAACCATGATGCCAAATGGTTTGTGGGATGAATTTACATCATTATGAAACAAACTATTGAATATTATGAAAGATGGAATACCAAAAGTAGGAATGCATAGGAAGAGCATAAAAGAGGAGATAATGGGCACCTACATAAGTATTTTCGCAAATGGATCCTACAACTACTTAGCTGGGTAACTTCCTTGGGGTGGGGTTGGCAAAGACAAGTCTGTTTTGGAGACTTTTCATGGTCCCTTTGCCCTGTTTTTCCTTCAAGCTTATAACAATTTTTCTCTAAACTATTCAATGCATCTAGAATAGTAACATCAAGTTCAAAAATTTCTATGCTCAGCATTGACATTTTTTGTCTTGACTCAACTCTAGATGGTTAAAAAAATTGGGAGGACACACTTCCCAAAGTAGAAATCCATTGTGGGGAGGCATTCTATGTAATTATTTTTGTTTTATTTCCTATGTAATTATTTTTGTTTTATTTCTTATGTTTATTTTTTTCAATTTCTACTTTTTAATTTTACTGGGCTACATCCCAGATGGGAAATGCCTCCCCATATATTGAGGGCATTCCCCCTTGCTAGAAAATGCACCCAACAGACAATCACATGATTGGGAAGCCAAAAACGTACCTATTCTAAAAAAATCCACTTTAATGTGTTTCAAGGGATGATCCCTATAGCCACACACCCAGAGTGAGTGTAAGAGGGTTAGATGAATACAATGTGATGGTGTCAAACAATTTTGTTGCTGATAAAAATTGGTAACCAATGGTTAGTGACTGCTAAGGAATGTATTATGTATCTATGAATAGGAGGGTGTAAGACTAGATTCTAAGATGGTATATCAAAAATAATGCAGAAAAAGAAATAGAAAATAAATTATGCAATGATCTCATCTTGGAAATCACCTTTAAAGGAATTTATATGCACCATCGCATATGGAAATTAATACTAGAGAACTAGATACATTTTTGACGATTGCATCCAACATATAAATTTCCTTTCCTTCTTTCTAGAAACCATGCCCATTTGATTCTTATTCCAATTTGATTGGTTCACTTTGTATGGGGATCAGATATGCTTCCTCATGTATTTGGTGAATACCAGACTGGAAATTTGTTTTGCAGTTAACACTGTGAGCTAGTATATGGTGAAGCTAGAGTAGGTTCATTGTGTTGTTGCAAAATTTGTTTTCTAGTATTTTAAGGTATTTCGGTGATGGAGAGTTGATGCTACATGGGTTTATAGATTTGATTGAGCAGGTAGTTCTAGTGATAGGAGGAGTGCTTCAGGGTGTTTCTTTTGTTTGGTTTCATGTATGGTTTCCTCGTTTAGCAGGAAAAAAATTTTAATGGAACTTAGTTCAATAGAGTCAGAGTACATGGCATCCAACTCTTCTAGTTGTGAAGCCATTTAACTTCATAAGTTATTATCTTAGTTTGAAAGATAAACTTTGGACACTACTATGATTTATATGACTATCAATGTTGTATCAAAATATTTGAGAATCCAATGCTTCATGATCAGTCCAAGCATATTGATATCTGGTATTGGTACCACTTTATTAGAGATAGGGTTCAAATTGGAGTAATGGTTTTTTAGTACATTCCTACAGATCAACAGGTTCTAGATACCTGGAGCAAGCCCTTGGAAAAGGGGAAGTTTGAGATGTTCAAGGAGAGGCTTCGTGTAATGGAGAACATGTTCTTTGCTAAAAGGGAGTGTTAGTTTTACCTGTGTAGCTTAGATGCTTTTGTATGCATGTGTAATTTTACCTGCGTGTGGATGCCAAAAACATGCATGTGTAGTCCAGTTCCAGTTTTAGATGCTTTTTCCATATTCAGCAGTTCAGTTCAAAATCTGTCTTTTTCTTTATTTAGAAGTTTCATGTATAGTTAGAGGGTGCAGTTCAAGTTTGTACTGGCACTTGTGCACTTGGATTCCTAACTTAGTGAAGGGGGGAAAATCTCTAGGTGGATGCATGTTTACATGCTTTAGTTTATCTGCATGAAGTGGTGCACCTTATTTGGCTTGGTTATCCCTGTGAGGAAGGTGTATTAGGGTTAGGAGTTAATATTTCCAGTAGGTGTGTTATTGTGCATGCATTCAGATCCATTGTACGTGTTTTTCTTCCTAGTCTATAAAGTGGAAGCACTTTATGGTTTGAGAGTTGAGTTTTGAGTTGTAGCATTTATATTTTGCTTTTCAGATTTAATAGAAAATCCATGATGTTGTTTTGAGTGTTCAAATTTGCATGTTTGTTGTTTTTATCGGAAGTATGTGTTTGTAGGTTTAGGTATAGTATTGTAGAAATTTGAAATTTTTAGCTTTAGTGATTCTTGAGGTTTCAAAGGTATTGTTGCTTTACTTAGATACCAGAGTGCAGAATTTTCTCAATGTGGTGACACAGAATATCACATTCTGTGAGTTCTTTCTTTAAGTTGTTTGCTATGGGTTAAAAATTTCATCAAGGATGAAAGAAAGCATGCATATATTCTATGTTTGTATCTGTACCATTTTCCTTTTTATTCTAATTGAGAAAAGAAATAGTTAATGGATATTAACATAATGTCAGATCAGATTCACATTTTCTATTAAGATCTCACCATTGGTAACATGCTTTATTTCATTATGATGCACTCTATGCTTGTTTAATTCTCTTAAATGGTAAACAACTATTGTTACTCCAATGACATCTTACAAGTAGTTTTTTGAGATGGTAGGCTCTAATCACTGGGAGCCTGAAGTTGATTCCAAAGATATTGCCTTATGGAAAGCACTCTACACATCTCGGGATATTCTTCTTGATAAATTGTAGAATCTTGGCAGGGAAATTAATCAAAGAATTGATGATCTGGATAAAATAGAACATTTGATTATACAATTAGTTAAAAAGAAACTTAATGGACATCTGAGGGGTTTTGGAAATGATGAAGTAACTGAAAATGAGAAGTCAATGTTGGAAGGATCAATAGATGTGTCAAGCAGTGCCTCAGAGGTAAAGATACCAATTTTCATTATCTAGTAGGGTTCCTTTGTGTGTGTATTCTAAAGTATATTTAGGATGGGGGTTGACATTTTACTTGATTAATATATAGTATAATCAAATGTATTTACATGCACAGTTATGAGGTTGTATCATTATGTACCATTGTTTTTATTCCTCTTGTACAATTCTTTTGCAGCAAGACAGTGGATCATTTGAGTCCAAAAATGTGCACTGGCCATTGGTATCCAATGTGGAAATGGTAGAAGGATTCCAAGCATTGGGGATCCAAATTACTTCTATTTGGAATGCATTATTGAGGTTTCACACGTATTGTTGCTTTACCTAAATAGTTTAGTTTACTTTTTTCCGAAACAATTTGATGTTATCTTGTCCTTAATTGTTAAAACTCAGTTGGAATTAGAAACTCATTTTCTTTCCATTTAGAGGTCCTTGAATCTTTTCCTCTGTTGTATTCCCAATTGAATCATGACACAACTAGATGTGTTGGTATCTAGTGAATTCATTTCTTTGGTATTTTCGGTGTAAGGGTTTCCTTGCCCAAACTTCACTGGGTTGCATCCAAAGTGCTAGATTGAAGAATAATTTGTTCAACTTCATGTAGATATGGAAGCACAACTGATACAATGGCTATTTATTGAGCTCCATCCAGAAATAGCTTGCCCTCCTTTGAGAGCACACACGTATGTAGAATTGTATGATTTTGGAGAAGCCCAATCCAACATTATTCAAGGAGGATTGGGCCATTTGAAGAAAATGGTACAAATACATGATATTCTATAATGTCAAGCCTGCTCTTCATGCAACAATATGCATATGCCTTGAAAACTACGTGAGCTGCAAGAAGTCTGATTTTCACCTTACATCCGATTTGTTTTACAAATGAAGGGTAATAGAGGCCTCGATATGTTAATAGTGGTGATGCAACCAAAGTTTGGGTTTGCCCTCTTTAGCACATAGAGGAAACCAACTTCCCAGCAATACCTCTTAACCATTCATTGGGTCTACAAAGTTAAACTTGTAAGTGTAATATTCCCAAAAAGAAATTTTCCAATATAGCACTGAGTTTTCTGAGTTTATGAAATGTTTTCGATGAAGCATTTATTCAAAAGGTTTGATGTCAGAGTGTTGTAGGTGTACTTTCATCGTTTTGGTTCCAAATGAGATAATATAGGATGGTAACATATATTTTACAAACATTCAACTAGAAAATACCATGGATATATGCCATATGTCAATGGAATGAGCATTTTTTATTAATGTTTTAACTCAGAATTATGACAACAGTCAATAAAATGGCACACAGTCTAGTAAACAGTTGTTACAGAGCACTAGAATTTAGATTGGAACCTGATAAATACACCAACAAGCATACCTCCTTCCAGCAACTACAAAGTCTCTCACAAGATCCACTTTATTATCAGTCCCAATCCCTCAAGCAGAACCCAATTTCGGCTCCCCAAGTAGACTATTATACACAGAGTTTGGAGGTTTACGAACAACAGGGAAATAACTTGGCAGTTGGGTCTCTTTCACAATTTTTTGACTGCCACTCTGTCTTTATGCCCTTAGGGTAATTTGAGGGTTGAGTATAGGAGAAGTTATGTTCCAACCTAATCTGGGTAAGTTATGGGATTTTTTTTTTGGTTTTTTAGAATCTTTTCTTTTGGGACTCGTTGGACTTGGGGTTTCATTGAAGGTGGCTGCTATTTTTCTCTCTCTTGTACAACGATCAATACCAATCATCACTCCATAATATTTCCACCTTATATGAGCACTATGCATTTGAAAGTCTCAAGCTTGATTTCTATATCAATGCTCACCTTGAAGTTTACAAATTATGAATCCATTTGAAGTATGTTGATCTTAAAGGGATCTTGAGAATGTGTTTTGAAATCAAAATATTTTTAACTTTAATCATTGTTTTATCAAATAGATCTGAAGTTGTATTTGACCAATTAATTATCCCATGGAATGGTTGTCTAATTATTCATTCATATCCTACACTAGAACGTACAATCAAAATTTGACTTTGCCTTTTCACTGACGGCGAAGTAATATCTCTTCACAAATTATATTTGGATGGCACCTGTAATTAAACTAATGGAAATTGTTTCATGATGTCAAGATCAAACTTCTCATCCTGTGATGAAAAATGATCCGTAGTTGATGATATGTTTATAGGAAAATACCAGATCATCCTCATCTAAAGAGCGAGTCCTCAGTGGTAGCTCTTGTTTAGTATTACAAATATCAAGAATTAATTGAATGCCTTAATTATGTATAAAGACAATTTTTTAAGGATTATTTATGATTGTAAGGCAGACATTCATCCATCCATAATCTATAGCAGTGATATGACAGTGTGGAAAATATTTGATATTATAACAATGGCACTATGTGTCTCATTACCCTCAAGCTTAGTTGGTATAGATATGGAGACCTATTGGGAGATCATCATAGTGAAAATAGCCCCATGTGTATCACAGTTAAAAAATTAACAAATGTTGATTTGGAAGCATGATTTATTTGACACGTGAAGTAATAAGAAAATCATGTGACAACACGGTTATGCTTGAAGTCTATAAGAAGTAAAATTTCAGGAACTAAAGGAACTCAAGTAAACAACGAAATTATAGAGGTAGTATGTCAGTGTCTTGGATAAACATGACAAGAATTTGTTGATGAAGCTATGGCATCTATGTTCATGATTTGACACAGCTAAGGTTTGAGTAGAAGTAAGGGTCATGAAACAACAATGGTATTAATCAGTAGCATCAAAAAAGTAGAAGAGATAACAAAAAATGGATAAACAACAGTAGTGGTGAGACTTGTGAAGTGCAGAAGAGGCAATTGCATGAAACAGGGAAAGTGATAGCAACAATTGGGTACAACAGTATAGTGCAAGTTGATAGAAGTAGGCAATAGTGGGAACAAGTGTGACAACAACAATAGTAGCATCAGTGGAAATCATTAACAGCAGTAACAGAAGCATTGCACATCTAAAACTATTTGTAATTGGGCCATTACCCTTGGTACGAGATCCCAACCTTTAGGAATCTTTTCTTCCTTCCAGCTTTACAAGAGACATAGAATCTAGGCCATTAGCCAGGGCCAAAACCTCTCACTCTTTGAGAGGAAAACCTGCACAAATTCTTCTTATAGAGATTCCAATTGATGAATACCAAGACCAAGACCCTTGACATTTGTGTCACTCCAAGACCAATATTCAATATTCAACTTCTCTTCCACTTCGATCTTCTTTAGCTTCAAAACTTTCAGCCTTCCTTCTAGACTTCTACTACTTCCTCTTTGAATTCAGACCTTCTTTCTCTTAGCCTCCCTTCTACTGGTAGCACCGAAATTATTTGTTCTAAATAATGTAAACTTTGAAACGGGAACTATAAACTCAAAACGGGAACTCTGGCCAAAAAACCCCGTAAAAACATCAAAAACTGTGTTAAAAACGAAAAGTGTTGATGCTGGAATAACACCTTTTTTTTTCTAGGGTAAATTTTCAACATGGCAATGAAAACCAATATTTTGTGCAAAAATTGTCCAGAACACACCCTCAAAATCAAGAGTGTTGATGTTCAAATAACACTTTTTTCTTCAATGGTAAATTTTGTGCAAAAAACACCCCGAAAACGAAAAGTATTGACGCTACGATAACACTTTTTTTTCAAGGTTAAAATTTCAACATTTCGAAATAATGGCGTAAAAGATTTTATCATGACCTCGAAAAACATTAAAATTTCAAAAGAATAATGAAAACATAAAATAAAATAAAAAATTATAAAATTATAAAAATGAAAAAACAAAAAACAAAAAAAAAAGTAAAAAAAAATGACAAATCATAAATCAAAATATATACTAAAAACAAAACATAAAATAAAAAAAATAAAAAAAAAATCAAATATATAAAAAAAGACAAAGAAAAAATCAAACATAAAAATAAAAAAAAATAAAAATGAATCATAAAAATGTAAAAAAAAAAACAAAGTTAACCTATAAAAGATAAGAATTAAAAAACTAAAAAAAGCTTAAAAATTATAAACAAGTAAATAGTAAGAAAAACACATTTAAAAAAAAATGGGAAAAAAAAATTATGTAAACAATAAAAAAAATTTCAAGTTGTTTTATTTTTCATTTTTTAAATGTTGATTACTTAAAAAAACAAATATAAAAATATATATAAAAAAGACAAAAAAAAATTATAAAAAAAAATAAAATTATCTCATAAACCATAAAATAATTTGAAAAAAAATAACAAAATTTTAAAAAAATATATAAAATTAAGTAAGTAAAAATAGAAAAATTTTAAAAACATTAACAAAAACTAGAAAATAAAATAAAATTAAAAACAAACTAGATTAAAAAATAGAAAATTAACAAAAAATAATTTTAAAAACTACTAAAATTAATATCAAAAAACATTTAAAAAAAAAAAACAAAAATAAACACAAATTATAAAACAAAAAAACCAAAAAAATATGATTTTTTTTAAATATACTTATCTTTTCAAATTATAAAAAAAAAATAAAAAAAGTTTTAAAAAATATGTATTTTTGATTTTTTTTTTTTAAAAAGCAAAAATTATTAAGCTCTATCTCTTTTATTTAAAAACAAAAAAAAAAAATTAAACTAGTTTTTTTTAAACCTTTTTTTTAAGAAAAAAAAAAAATTAACAATTTTTTTTAAACATTTTTTTTTTATTTTAAAAAAATAAATATTATTTTTTTAAACAACACATATATATATATATATATATATATATATATATATATATATATATATATATATATATATATATATATGTGTCTGCCCCGGGCCGACCGTGGTGGCGCAGCCCTAGGTAGAGGGTCTGCGTGCAAGCCCCTCCACCCAGGGCCGCGCCACCATGGGCGACTGGGTGGCGGACACACGATTCTGGGAATCGCCTCTTCACCCCCTGGCTGCCCGTGGTGGCGCGACCCTAGGCAGAGCGTCTGCCTGCAGGCCCCTCCGCCCAGGGACGCACCACCATGGGCGGTTGTGGGGCGGACATTTTTTTTTTTTAAATAAAAAAATGTTGTTTAAAAAAATAATTAATTTTTTTTAAATAAAAAAAATATGTTTCAAACAAAATGTTATTTTTTTTTTTTTGAAAAAAAAGTGGTTTAAAAAAAATAGTTTAAAATTTTAATTTCTTTTTTGTTTTTAAATAAAAGAGATAGGGCTTAATATTTATTTAATTTTTTTTTTATAAAATAAAAAATACATATTTTTTAAAACGTTTTTGATTTTTTTTTTTTTTGAAAAGATACGTATATTTTAAAAAATTTCATATTTTCTTGTTTTTTTTGGTTTTATAATTTGTGTTTATTTTTGTTTTTTTAGTTTTTTTTAAATGTTTTTAATAATAATTTTACTAGTTTTTAAAATTATTTTTTGTTAATTTTCTATTTTTTTTAATCTAGTTTCTTTTTATTTTTTATTTTTTATTTTTATTTTTAGTTTTTGTTAATTTTTTTTTCTACTTTTACTTAATTATATATATGTATATTTTAAATTTTGTTATTTTTTCCAAATTATTTATGGTTTATGAGATAATTTTTTTTGTGTTTTAGACTTTTTCTTTTGTCTTTTATATACATATTTTTATATTTGTTTTTTTAAGTAATCAACATTTAAAAAAGAAAAATAAAACAACTTGAAAATTCGTTAAGTGATCATAATTTCAAAAAAATTGGACATAATAAATTTTAAAGTGTGAACCCTAAGTCCTCTAAAAAAAAATTACGCTGCATCAACACGTTTCAAAATCAGCATGAAAATCACTAACATTTAGAAACAAATATTTATATTTGATACATAAGAAAATTTAAAGTGTAAAACATATGCTCCAAAAAAACCAGAAGTGTATTCTGCATCACCACTTTTCAAAATTGGGTCACGGTTTTACTACCCCTATGAAACGGGTAATCGTATCGGTTATCTTAAGCGCTAAAAACTATGCTCTAAAAAAAATATGTGTGTTCTGCATCGCCCCTTTTCAAAATTGGGTCACTTTTTTGCTATCTCTACAAAACAAGTAACAATATCAGTTCTCGTTTCAAACTTTACGTTGTTTGTAGCAATACCAAGATCACTTGTTGTAGTAGCACTGAGATATCTCCACTGAAATAGCACTGAGATTGTGATAGGCTCCACTGTAATTGTACTGAGATTGTAAGGGCACTGAGACCATTATTGTATGTGCACCAAAACTTGCAGTTACTGTAGTCACTATAATATCATCCAAACTATTCACTGTAATAGCATCTCACTGTAATTGCATATGAGCTGTTCACTGTTATTATATTTGTAATATACTCGAACTCCTTCACCGAACTCTTTGTCTTTGAAATTGCTATCTGAACTTATATTTGTAATTAGCTCGAGTTCCTGTTCCCTTACCTGAGCTCCTTCACCGAAATTGCCTTTGCAATTAGCCACCGAATTTCAGAGGTGATCTAAATTTCTTGACTGTGGAATGGGTCGAGCTACCTATTTATAGTATTTTGTCCATGTATATTAGCCGACATGACCATATGAAGAGTTGCGTCTCCAATTTAGGTGAGACGACATGAGTTATATATTTCATCTTGAAGCCTACTTGAAAATCTTATTGACTTATATACATTTGTGACATGCCCAAGAAGGGTTCTTCATACATGACATTGAATGTCTTTGACTTTTATGACTAGATGACAAATCCTAAAGACTCACAATGGGAGCCATCTAAAAATAAAATTCCTTGCTCATGAAACCCATTAATTAGTAACTAATCATTATCATAATATATTTTTTCTAAACTATTATCCTTGTGTATATTTATATTATTTAGTTTCCTATTTTGGAAATAGAGGAGTGCATTTGGTGCATTATGCTTTCTATATTTGATGAATGTTTCCTATTCAGGTTCAGTTATGAAGGTACTCTATCACGTAACTGGGGTTATCACTTTTGCTAATTAAATACCATGGCTGGTTGTTGAGCCCATATATATGGAACATGTAAAGTTCATGTTCTTTTGATATTTGGATTCTGTACTTTCCTTTTTTAGTCTTATGATGAATAATTGTGCCTAATTGGAAGGTTGCTTGTAGTGGGGTATAATGTGGATCATAATGCGGAGAGAAAAAAGAGACAAGCAACATTTTAAAATAATGTGCTTTCCACCATTTGATGATGAGGAACCTCTTTTAAATTATGCAGACAATTTGCTAGATGTGGACCCTCTTGAACCTATCTAGTTGGAGTTGTATGAGGAAGATGATTTTGCTCTCTACACATGGTTTTATGTCAACAAGCCCCTAGTGAAAAGTTGATAAAAAAACTTATAAATGAGCCTAGTTATATAAGGTTTCAATTATCACATCCCATCATGGCAACTTTGCATCGTCTCGCTAGACAACTACTTTATGACTTGATTGATAAAAACTATTTCTATCTCTTTGATATGGAGTCATTTTTCAAAACAAAATCACTGACATGTGCATACTAGGTATTATGAAGCTAATGCCAAGGAAATTGTTGGGTCAATCTTTGGTCATTTATTTTGTTTTCACTTGTCATAACTTTTATTGTTGCAATCAAGTTCAAACTTTTACTGACATGTCTATTTTAACTATAGGAAAACCAAAGTTTGATCCTTTGTACCAATATATGGAGAAGGGTGATGAAGACTGCAATGATTTCAATGATATTAATATGCTTATTATCCACTCTCCATTTTATATAGAGTATATAATTTCATTTCCTCATCTCTACAACAACAGGCCTAAGAAATTTAAAATTTGTGTATATCATAGTCCCATGGTGATGTACATAAAAACTTAAGATCTAGATTTACCAACATTTTATTTTGATCCTCTGATTCATCCAACTTCTTTTCATAAGACTAATCTCCATGAGGGGAAAACTTACAAGGAGGATGATGACGATAATTTTTTTGTTCCAGAAGGTGTGGAACCTTTGTTGCACCATACACCAATTTACACAAATACAACAGTTGCTGGTATTTCATTATTTTTTTCTCCACATCAATTCAATATGCAATCAGGTCTTATGCGACGAGCAAAAGATATTCCTCTTGTTTCTGATTGGTACAAGGAACAATGGTATGAATTTTTATGATGCATGACACATATTCATGTTCTTTTTGTTCTTTAGTTGTGCTACATGTGCCATGGATTTGATTCCTTGAATGCTTCATGTCATGCAACCCCTCCACATATCCAATGAAGGTTCGTGTGAGCTATCAGAAGCTCTTGAAATGTTATGTGTTGAATGAAATTCATCACAGGACTCCAAATGATCAAAATAATAAATAATTGTTTCATTCCCTTCAATCTACCAACATTTTCTAGACAACTAAGCTAGATTTGGCAGAGGTTGGGCTTCAAGTTTGCAGACAAGGTTACAATATGTTGAAAATTATTATTCACCGAATGAACTTGAATTATCTTCATCTTGATTACAATTTCAATATGAAGTCTATGAGGAAACTTACAACAAAGGAGCATAAGAGGTAATGTTTTGGAAATTCTTTCCATTTCTGTTGTGAAATTGTGTGACTAAAAAAACTAGTTGTCGATGCAAATATTCAATTTTGACTCAGAAATGTAGACAGTTTCTAGTTGGTAGATAGATTACAATATACATTTTCACATGTAGGGTAGTTAACTAGTATGTATCGTTACAAGTATATTGGATTATGCCCCAAATAAGAATGTGTAAATATATGAAGCATTTGATTTATTATTGATTTAACACTGGGCCTATTGGGAAAGGACCTGAATGTGGATTTTGGGCTCCAATGTGGAAAGTATTGTTGTTTTTCATATGTGGTATAGTACCAGTGCTAGAAAGGTGCCTTGGAAACTTGCTTGCATGATAGTTTGAAGGTTGTCATTGAAAGGAAGTCACAAAAATTGTGATGGAACAAAGGGTTTAAAGCCATTTTGATTTGGAGCTTAGAGTAGCTGTCATGCATGGTGCTCTTGATGCAATGCTAAGTGATTTTAATTTTTTCCTTCTCTGATAAGTGGAAAGAAAGGGATCTTTCTATTGTTTGGAATGCATCAATTAGATTGAAATTACTTTGATGCTAATAGTAAAGAGGTCTGAGTTATTCTATTATATATATGTTCAACCCTTAATGGGCATGCTATTTCTCCTCTTTCTAGCTCATTTTGTAATGATTAATTTGGTTGTTTTCTTTGAAGTTTCTACATCCCTATTTCTCCCTCTACATTGTTTTAGTGTTATGCAATTTCTGAGTCTCTTAGTGATTCTCTTATCTGATTTCTGACATACTCGGCCATATTGTGATAGAGGCATAAAAAAAACAAAGCTCACACCATTTTGCAAAATTTGAGTGAAGCCTGGCATTGTTGGAAGGCAAACATCCCCTGGAAGTTACATGTTGTAAGGTACTATATTTACTAGCATTTTATAGAAGGAATAAGAGTGCCTAAATGCCTAGGATGTTTGCCTAAATCTACTGCTCAACTTTCCAGGGGATGTTTGTCTAAAATAAGAGTGCCTAAATCTTGGACATCAAAATTCCCTTCTTATTCAGGTAGACTACTATTGATATTCTACTGCTCAACTTTATGTGAACTTTCATTTTCTTGGCTCTAATAATTTGAACAAACACCAAACACCATAGAGAAAAATATTTTTAAGAAATCATGTTTTTTAACCAAAAAATCATTTCTTTTAAACAAGAAAAAATTCTTATTTATAGATAGGAAACTGCTTGGAAGCCGAAGCATCTTGGAGATTTAAGAATCAACTTATTAGTGAGTGACTCGAGATTTGGGATCAAAGAAGACTTGAAAGAGAGTCTAAATATTCTTGATCTGGGTGATTTATTTTCCATTAGATAGGATATTGTGTTGGTGATGTTTGTAGCTAGGTTGACACAAGTCTAAGTGTCTAGACATGCAAAAGTCACCCAAAGTTTCCTTAGGACACTTTCTCAAACATTGAGTAAGTTTTTATTCTAACTTAGCCTAAGTCTAATTTAGGAAAATAAGGCAATACAACAACCATTGGCTGAGGAATAGAAGAGGTTGAAAAGCAACCAAATGTTATATCGCTGCTCACTTTGTGGAAAAGAACTATAAAGGAACATGATAAACATCTTAAGTCAAAGGCTCACATTCTGCATGTTTTTGAAATGCGATATTCCTGAAGTGCTAGAATTACTATCATTAAGATGCTAACAAAACATGCAGCAAATGGGTCATATTTTGTCATCAAATCTTCTTCTCTGGATGAAGAGTGTTTTCCTTCAATGGCTAGCAAGCCATATTAACTCAGAAAAATCCAAATTAGTTCTCAGAGTGCTCTTCAATTGCAATGTGAATAGAGTATGCCATTTATTTTCCATAACCCTTCAAAGGTGGCAAGAAATTGTTATATTACTATTAAAAATGTGACCAAATATTGCATGTCATTTGAAAATTATAATTCTAGAGTTCAACAACAAAGCCTCATTAAAAAATTTCTTCGATGGTTGGCAAGCCATATTATCTCAAAAAAATCCAAATTAGTTCTCAGAGTGCTTTTCAATTGCAAGTCCTAAATGATGTTGTGATCCAGGTCCGGGTGTGAAGAAGGACCTTTCCAAGACCTTTTACTTTCATGATGTGTTAAAATTGCATTTTAAAAGGACATTAATAAATACAGCTGCAGACTATAAAGAAGAGGAATATAACTATCATCAGCACATGAAAACATAAGTCGTTGTTAATGGAGTTCGTCGAGGAGGGACTACGTCTCCGGGCCCCAATCAAGGTGGTGTAGGCCACTGCATTAGGTGCTTTCAAAAGAAGTGATGTAAACAAGATATGGTGTCTCGATCATAGAAGGAAGAAGGACCTCACGCAGGAGTGGCTCTAACAGATGCTCTACAGCTAGAAATCTCAATCAAAAGACTCCTATCAGTATGACACAAAAAATATGCATGGATTGCATCCCACCAACAAGGCACAAAAGGGATGTTAAAGAAAAACACATGCACAACAGCAACAAGAGTATCCCAGCAACATACAACAAGGGATCTTAAAGCATAAAGTACATCATATGAAGATTCCTCATAACATGAGGCAAGGAATCATGACAACATGAAAATAGAGAAGATCTCGCATCAATATCAATCAAGGATCTGCAACATAATGTAAAAGAAGAAATATATGAATAAATGATATACCTTACACCAACCACAGGCCATCTGAAGATATGAATGAGGAAGTGGATAAAACGATCCACAGTGAACATCTATTCACATCATCAATGCGAAGGCACAGTCCGCTCGCAATCTGTCATGGTCTCACTATGCATGGCCATACGAAGAAGCGCTGCTGTGAAGCAACTATCAAAGTGCTGACACTTGCTGAAACCCTGATCTCACACCATCAATATGCAAGAATAATAAGCGATCAAAGAAGAATTGATCAAAGAAGCATTAATCAACAAATGAAATGATCATAAGAATCAATCAAAGAGGCATTGATCCAAGATCAAGAAGAATCGATCAAAAGATGAATCGATCATAAGAAGAGGAAGAACTGCTCTGGCTCTCGGCTTCTATAGCTCTCGGCCATCTAGCTTCATAGCATACTGGCTATGTCATTGCCACTCTGGATCTGCCTGAATTTCAAGTGTTGTGCCTCTATGGCTATCTGCCCTATAGATTAAATGACTCTGTGGCTTTCTGGGGTGCAAGCGCTGCGCTAGCTTCAAGCTTTGTCTGGCACACAGGCTCTCCGGCTTCTTACTCATAGCGTTTCCATGTAGCCTCTTGATATTGTCGTCATATTTCCCTCGCCCATTGTTTACACAGTCTTTCACCTTCCCCAGCTCTCTGCATCCATGCTCTGGGCATCATTAACAGGCTTTTGGGCTCTCCAGCAAAGGCTCTCTTCCTATGGCACACTCCCCTAGCTCTCTGTTACCCATCATGTCTTACAACACATTTGGGACATGGCTACATCAAAATCGGGGTCGTTTCTATCTAGAATAAAAGTTGTTTTCTTAGAAGCATCGACTGTTGCAACAAACGTAAAAAATAGGCCTTTTATCGTTTTACAATGATATGACAAAAACCTAGAAAAACACTGAAAATATTTTGAAAAATCCGACAGTTCAGATTTCAAAATTTATAAAATTAGACTTATAAATTTATTAGGTCTAAGATATATCGCAAGTCAGGATAGCAAGGCACCGATCACCGATCGCCAATGTCACCGACTAGATCTGGACCATTGATCAGTTCCAGATCAAACAACTGTGATTTAATCGCTATATCGCTATCGCTGCGGCCTAAGTCCTTCACTGATACATGGGCACGTGTCGATGCCGATTGGCGATCGCTACGATCGTCGATATCGGTGATTGCTAATCGCAAGTTCTAAAGTCCCATTCATTGTCGATCACATAACTATAAAGTTCCGATATCGCATCTATCATGCCCCCGACTCTGATATTGGAGATCACCAATCGGGGGTCCTAAAGACCTGTCTTAAGTCTACCCTTTGGACTATGCCGATTACGATTTGCCTCATAGGGCTTAAAGTCCAATTTTTTTATGGAAAAGCCTCATTTTCTTAAGGATCAAGTTGACCTTATTTTCGCGATAACTTCGTCATCCAGACTCGAATTGATGAACCGTTCACACCTCCATGATTAGGAAGATGAGCTATTAGATCTAGTCCTGGTTTGAAATCATTTTGATCACTTTGATTTTTGAGCATTTCCATGCCATGGTGTCTGAAGATCCACCTGGATCAATCCTCCCCACTGAGGAGCTTTTGGTCCTCCAAAAGCATAAAAAGTAATTTGCATCTTTCTCTGTACCGTGTCTGCATCACAAATGTCCTGAAAAGGTCTCGCATCCATCTCCTTCACCTTTGTTCTTCGGAGCCTTAAGCGACAAACCGACACCTGCTACTTCTACAAACTGTAGTACATTTCTTGCAAATGACATGCTTAATTGACATGACCAACTAAAGACCCAAACGTCCCATACATGCCACAATCTTATAACTCATACTCAGTGGTCAAGTTTACAATAAGATGGACATAATACTCCAAATATGACAACAAGGCAAAATCATCATGGTTGCTTCAAAAAGTGATGGAAAACACATCATCACTGCAACACATGATTTACATTCATAAGGCCAAACACTATTGTGTGGACAAGTGATGGAAACATAACATCCCTTTCAGAGTTTTAACATGCAACTCAAAATACGACTCAAAACATGACTAGACATCATTGTTGCTAACTACGTGATGGAAACACATCATCACGTTTACAATTTAAAATGCAACAAATGATTTACAAAAGAATGACCATGAAACGCCAACATGTCTAGAAACCATTTCTCACTTATCTTTGTGAATGGGTCACCTCCTTAAGGTGGTTTTTCTTGTCGAACAACTACTTTACCTAGTTCACGCACCGACGTTTTGTCTTTAAGGTACTACTCTAGAGGGAGCTTCCAGCAAGTGGCTCTCTGATGGCCATTTATTTCTCAATGACTGCAGTATGTTTTCTTCCTCCATACCTGCTTAACCTTTTTATTTTCATGTTCTTGAGAGGGTTTTTCATGCCTCATGAGTGCTGCCATTCTTTTCCATCACTTGGAAAAGGTATGCTTAGGTAAACCACAAAAAGTGAATTTTTTTGATGCCTTTGTCTTCGTTCATTATTAACAACATGATCAAAATGAACATTCGAAGATCAAAAGTGAGTATATCTTCCTTTGTTGTTTCTGATGTCAGCATGGCGATGAGGGCTTGCCTCAACTCTTTCCCTGCAATGGAAGCTACCATGGGATGATGGGGATGTTTTCCCATCATTCTCTTTCCTCGATGAAGTATTGGACGAATCTGACACCTTTTAGCACTCTCCTTTAGTGTACCTCAAGCCTGCAAATCGAGGTTCGTGCATAATCTCCAAATGTTGAGTGATGCCTTGGTTGTTAGCACCAAGCTCTTTCTCCTCGTGCCTTGTCTTTGTAAGGAGCCTCATATTTGTCCCTGTAATCGGGATCTCCAAATCTCCAACAGGCATCATACTATCAGAAGATGAAATCAAAAGGAAATCAAGATCTTTTACCTTCCCTTTCGATTTGGAAAGAACTGATGAGGGTTGCTCATCATTTGTTGTTGGTGGATCGCATTCCCCAACTTCTTTCCTGACATACCCAAGTCCTGCCTGACGGGGTAATTCCTCTACTTTGATGGGATTGACAATGCCTTGGCCATTAACGCCCAAGCCTTTTCCTTCATATCTCATTCTCTTCAGTAGTTTGGAGCCAATTCGCATGGTATGATTTTCAAAAATAGCGAAATCATCATCAAGAAACATACATGAAGATGGAGAACTACTTTTTACCTCACATGGGTCTCACTGCAGCTTTTCCAAGGCCTTGTCCTTTGCTTGTAGCTGTAGTAGCAAACTTTTCTTCTCCTCTTTCTCTTCATGTAGATGCATCTTCAATTCATCATTCTCTGTTTTAATATTATGTTTGTTTTTCCTCAGTTCCTCCATGGCCTCTTCTGTGGCTTTCAACTGAGGTTGTAACCACTCCTTTTCCTCTGTTTCTTTCTATAGAGTTTCATACACAATTTCCACTTTCTTGGAAATGTTAAGCATGGTCTCGTACATTGATCTTTCATCCTTTGTCATTGCACATTCCATTGTTCACATTGCAATTCACATAAACGCAAAGACCTGCTCTGATACCACTTGATCCAGGTCTGGGTGTGAAGAAGGACCTTTCCAAGACCTTTTACTTCCATGATGTGTTAAAATTGAATTTTAAAAGAAGGTTAATAACTACAGCTGCAGACTATAAAGAAGAGGAACATAACCATCATCAGCACATGAAAACATAAACCATTGTTAATGGAGTTCGTCCAGGAGGGACTACGTCTCCGGGCCCCAATTAAGGTGGTGTAGGCCACTACATTAGGTGCTATCAAAAGAAGTGATGTACACAAGATATGATGTCTCGATCATACAAGGAACAAGGCCCTCACGCAGGAGTGGCTCTAAGAGATGCTCTACAACTAGAACTCTCAATCAAAAGACTCCTATTAGTATGATACAAAAAACATGCATGGTGTGCATCCCACCAACAAGGCACAAAAGGGATGTCAAAGCAAAACACATGCACAACGACAACAAGAGTATCCCAACAACATACAACAAGGGATATCAAAGCATAAAGTACATCATATGAAGATTCCTCATAACATGAAGCAAGGAATCATGACAACATGAAAATAAAGAAGATCCCACATCAATATCAATCAAGGATTTGCAGCATAATGTAAAATAAGAAATATATGAATAAATCATATACCTCACACCAACCATGGACCATCTGAAGATATGAATGAAGAAGTGGATAAAACGATCCACAATGAACATCTGTTCACATCATCAATGCGAAGGCACAGTCCACGCCCAACCTATCATGGTCTCACTACGAATGGCCATATGAAGAAGCGCTGCTCTGAAGCAATTGTCGAAGTGCTGAAGTTTACTAAAACCCTGATCTCACAGCATCAATATGCAAGAAGAATAAGCGATCGAAGAAGAATTGATCAAAGAAGCATTAATCAACAGGTTTAATGATCACAAGAATCAATCAAAGAGGCATTGATCGAAGATCAAGAAGAATCAATGACAACAAGAGGAAGAACTGCTCTGGCTCTCGACTATCTAGCTTCATAGCTTACTGGTTATGTCGTTGCCACTCTGGATCTACATAAATTTCAAGCGCTATGCCTCTATGGATATTTGTGCTATAGTTTAAATGGCTCTGTGGCTTTCTGAGGTTCAAGTGCTGCGCTAGCTTCAAGCTCTCTCTGGCATGCAGGCTCTCCATCTTCTTACTCGTAGCCTTTTTGTGCAGCCTCTCGGGCCTGTCATCATATTACCCTCGCCCATTGTTTACATAGTCTTTTGCCTTCCCCGACTCTCTGCATCCATGTTCTGGGCACCATTAACAGGCTTTTGGGATCTCCAGCACAGGCTTTGTTCCTCTAGCATGCTCCACCGGCTATCTGTTACCCATCATGTTTTATAACATGTTTGGGACATGGTTGCATCAAAATCAGGGTCATTCTTGTCCAGAATAGAAGCCGTTTTCTTAGAAGCATTGCCTATTGCAACAATCGTAAAAATAAGGCCTTTTATCGTTTTACAATGATATGACAGAAACCCAGAAAACACTAAAAATATTTTGAGAAATTCGACAATTCAGATTTCAAAATTTATAAAATCAGACTTATAAATTTAATGGGTCCGGGATATATCGCAAGTCGGGATGGCAAGGCACCGATCGCTGATCGCCGACTTGATCTAGACTGTTGATCGGTTCCGGATCAGATGGCTGCGATTTAATCACTATATCACTATCGCTGTAGCCCGGGTCCTTTGTCGATACATGGGCATGTGCCGACGTTGATTGCTGATCATTCCGATCGCCGATATCGGTGATTGCTAATTGCAGGGTCTAAAGTCCCGTTCATCGGTGATCACATAACTATAAAGTGCCGATATCGCATCTATCAGGCCCCCAACTCCGATAGCAGAGATCACTGTTTGGGGGTCCTAAAGGCCCGTCTTAAGTCCGCCCTTTGGACTATGTCGATTGTGATTTTCCTCTTAAGGCTTAAAGTCAATTTTTTTATGGAAAAGCCTCATTTGCTTAAGGATCAAGCTAACCTTCTTTTTGTGATAACTTCGTCATCCGAACTCTGATTGACGAACTGTTTGCACTTCCACGATCAGGAAGATGAGCTCTTCGATCTGGTCCTAGTTTGACATAATTTTGATCACTTTGATTTTTGAGCATTTCCATGCCATGGTGATTGAAGATCCACCTAGATCATGTTGCCTCTCTTTGTATGATGCTTCAAAGAAGGAACATCAAAGAGAGCATGTACAATATTTTCCATGTAAATCTAAAAAAACTTTCTCTTCAAGCATTTGGACACTCCCCAATATATTGATTCCTCTTAAGAGCCCTGAACATAGTACTGTGTGGAGAACTAGTGTAGGCAAAGAAATGAAGCTTAAAGGCCATAGTTGTCGCCAATTTAGGGGTTGTGGGGAACTTTACCCCTAGTGCATTGGAAAAGTGAAACAAGAAACACAGTATAAAATTTATAAATTGAAGCTTTGAGAATCATCTCTTCTAACATTTCCAAATCACAAACTCAACTTCATAATCCAAAATCAATAACTAAACTATAGCCAATGCTTAAGTTCATTCATCAACATGTAACATGTACCTATTGCATGAGAAAAGGCCACCATGTGACTACAAAAACAATAATGAAAACTAAGTGTACACATAGATTCCATGATTATAGCCAACCTAAAAAATCGATCATGTCTATGGATCACCGAAACATGGATTCATGCATACGGAAATACACCATCCACTCTGAGATAATGACATCAACTTTTCAAGAAACATGGCATCCTCCATAGATCCTTCATTTCCGTCAAAAATGTGGCTAACACCATTTCTGACTACATGTGGACATACATGTTCTAACATTTTGGTTGCTTCAACAACTTAAACTTTCCTTACATCATCTTGTGCGTACTAGATTGTGAAATTACCACTTCCTGTGCCTACATCCAAAATAGTGTTGCCTTCAAATTGGTGCATGTTCTCAAATATATATGTGTAATAAGAATACATCCTCATGTGTCACATTTGGGAAAAGGGTTGTAGGGAATCTCCCCAATCCCCTCGCTTCCCATGTATTTCCTTGTACCAAACCATTAACATTCGTTCATAGCCTTTACTAAATAACATAGATTTTCTCTCTTCAAAATTTCATAATTATAATGAAAAATTGCCTCTAGATGTTTTTTATCAATAGACTTTGGCTCATGAGAAGGTGTCTGATCTCAAGGAGCATTTTATCATGAACAGACCATTCCCAAAGAACAAATTCCAGATTTTGATGAACATTCAATTCAGTAACAGGCATCGCCTCATGTGCTACAAACATGTGTCATGAATTCAAACCAATCTATGTTTGAAGGAATTATTTTTTCTCAAGGTCATAGCTCATAAATTTCATTACGGATAATGCCTTCATATTATAAATCAAACCCATCACAAATAAGATTTATGTCATTCCAAGATCAATAAGATATGGGTAATGGAAAAAGTCAAACTGTTCTTTAAGTCAATATAGGCCCACCCATATTTTATGGATTGCAAGGGGATAAAGTTGAACAAGTGAGTCGAGAGAATTTAGATGAATAGCCTTCTCTTAATTCTCATATTAATGAGAGGTTAGATGAGATAGATAGGATTGTTCAAAAGACAACATTGGACCAGGACGATAAAATTTACCTTGCTATGAGGACATCAGTAAATCAATCCAAGAAAATCACTGATTTTTCAGGGAGTTGCAATGCTAACTTGGCTGGAAGCTTTGGTGGAATAGAATTTTCAGTGAAAATGAATACATTTTTCCCTTTTGGTTGGGGTGATTCTTATCAAGCTTACCCGAAAATTGAAAATCTTGAAACTTTTGAGGCAACACAATTGTCAACTCAACTTGCCTATTACTGTAGGGGAAAAGGGAGTCAGAGGCATTCTTACTGATGCCATGCAAGCAATACAACTATATGGAAGAATGAACCAATTGTCAAGGCCTAGTTCAGAGCCCAAAGCAATGGAAGTTGGATCAACTAATCTTCTAAACGAATATGGCACTCTTAATAATGATGGGGATGTTCATATTAAGTTTCCTACTGTGGATCAAAGGCTGGGTGAAAAGTTGCAAGAGACTGCTTCAAGAAGTCTACAAAGGTCAACATAATTTTTTTTCACATTTAGAACTTCCCTCACATTTGTTGGTTCCTGAAGACCGAGCACTTTCATAAGAAAATCAGGTAAAGTCAAGCAGCAAAAATCATCCACTCTCTTTTCATTTGCTGATATTAGAATGAATTTTTATTAGAGGCACTATTTGTTTATTTGTTTTGGTTAGAAAAGGGTTTGATATTGGTTTTATGTGACTTTAAATTTATCATATGTAGCATGTTGAGAAATGGGAAATAATAATGTGTGACATTTATCTTGTAGAAATTGATGCTAAATGAAAGGATACAAAGTTTAACCAAGCTACAATTCGTTTTGGTAAAGGTGGAGGAACATCTTAAACATCTAACTATGAATACACCATATACAAAGTTTGAAGATAAGTAATATATGGATTTTTCTTTTGCAGATATGTTTATTTTTTTACCCAAAATATCATAGCAAGAAAAATATTGATATTGTAGAAATTGTTTGAGGACCTCATTGAGGTTGATTTTCTGATGTCATGCTTGATTGATACCTTCTCATATGTCAGGAAGACTTTAAATATGAATTAATATATTCCTGAAACAAATAAAATTCAAATTTTATAGATATAAAGATAAAAACAAATGTCAATGCCCTTGTTTGATTGTTACTTAACTCTATTGTGGGCAGGTTAAAGGAAATGTGAATGGAAAAAGGATGGGGAGACAATACATAGCATGTATTGGATATGATTAATTTGTTGTTAGAGATCCTTCAGGTACCTAAGCAAGCGACTTTGGAAATGTTTCTAGTAGGGATTCCTATGGTTTTTAATGTTGTGATTCTTTCACCAACTCATGTTTATTTTTGGCAATCAAATGTCTTAGGAATGCCAAATAAGACATCGGTGGACAGGTAAACAAATTTTTTATAATTGCAATGTCCATTCCATTATATCCTCTCTTTATTGTTTGATTGTATTTTGAACGTTTCTTTTGATTTTGTTTTGTCTTTTAACTATGAAATTGAAAATACTTGGTATCATGTCCATTTAAACAACAACCAAAGCTTGAAGATGAAATTAGTATTACATGATATTGATTGGAAGCCTTGTAGCCATTTTGTGTCAAAAAATTTCATGACTATCATAAAAGTTTACTTTCATGTTGTTATTTGAGCACATGTTGTTTATATACTTGACCAAGTTCATGCATTAGAAAATGAAATTTTGTTGTGAATAAAATGACAAGGATTAAACATCACACCTCAGATTATTTGTTTTCACAAGTTATCTACAACTTGAGATTTTTAGCATGTAACTTAGTTGGCATGATTGTGCCTAAGCTTTCACTGAAGGTTGAATACTAAGTTATTAAGGTGTTATTTTATATGGTGACATTTTATTTGCTTTGTTTATACAGGTCATCTGGCCATATTATAGTGGCCACTAATGCCCAACTGAAGAAAACTTGTTCGAGTTTCTTGCTTGTATGGGGAAAAATGGCTTTGACATTGCTGATGTTGAGGTATATGTCGTATAAAATATTTATAGTCTACTTTAGTTTATATTCTAGTGTTCATTGTATTTCATGTCTTACACTCTGCATTGTACCTTCTTTTGTTTTTAGAAAAGGAACTCGGTATTGATGGTAAGAAGCAAGAATTGAAGAAAGAGGCTCAAAGCAATAACACTAGAGCGACAAATGCAAAAAGAGAGAGAGAAGAGAACCGATCTAGTGATACCCTTAGATTCAATATCCCACATAAGACACACACATAGAGACTGATGGTCAAGTCTCCAGAGTTGGTGAATTCACCTGCAATGCCTTGGCAACATAATGATAATGTTTTGAAGTGATGAAATATCATTTCATGTGTAAATTGTAGTCCAACCAATATTAAGTTGGAAACTCATATTGTAATACTTTAACATTTCATATAATACAATTTACGTGGTTGAAATTATTTATAGTTGCAATTGATATTGTTTAGTATTGTAATTAACATATGCAACTTTGCGTTTTCATATAAGATGAACATGCACATTGTATGACATTTTTTAAATTTAGTTGCAAAAGCATCCTAATTAATTTATGTTTATTAATAATGAACACATAAAATCAATTTGAAACTACTAAATTAGTAGTTTATATTGATTAATGATGAACACACATAAAATGAATATACAACTAAATTAGCCATTTATAACGATTATTAATAAAAGTAAATGAAATGACTATAAAATACTAAATTAGTTGTTTCTATAATGAATATGAAACTACCAAAAAAAGATAAATGACTACTGCAAATGATAATTTTTTTATTACAAATGAGGAATTTTTTTTGCATATATACGGCTATTAGTAGCTAATTTATAGTATCTTATAATGTGAGTAAAATTTAGTCATAGTTCTCCGCTCATTAATTGCTTTCAAACAATGACTAAAATTTGCATATATATGACTATTAGTTTCTAATTTACAGTATCTTATAACACCACCAACATTTTGGTCATATTTCTTTGGTCATTAATTGGTTTTCTCGGGTGACCATATAGTAATATATTTTGTTGTATATTTGGTCATTAATTGTGGAAATTAATGACTAAATCAATGACTAAATTAATGACAAAATTTATGACTAAATATAATAATATAAAATAAAATTGAGACAACCAATAAATGACTAAGCTAAAAACGACTAAAAGTTGATCGCGTTATAAGATACTGTAAATTAGCTACTATTGGTCACCGACTGAAAAATAGTCATTTATATGCAAATTTTAGTCACTTTTTTAGTAATTAATTAGCCATTTTGTACTAATATGTATATTACATTCTAAAAATATAATAAATAAATAGATAAATATGTGAAAATTAAATTTCTTCAACTAAAGCTTTCATTTAAATTTGCAAGAAATTAGATAGATATATATATATATATATATATATATATATATATATATTTCAAAACTATACATAAAGAAAACAAAAAAAAAATAAAATACAAATTGATCAATATATGCATTTTAAACCTTCATTTTTTTCTTTCTAAATGAAAAGTCAAAATTTGATTTTTGCATATGTCTTATACTGACATCTCAATTTTCTTTTTACTATGAACAAATATATCAATGAGATAAATAACAATAATTTATTTATTTCTTAGATAATATTTCAAATAGTTTAGTATTTAAATTTTTTCTTATTGTAAAAAAACTTTCTACTAATATTGTTAAAAAAATATACAAAATGCGATTTAATATTTCTTTATATTAATTTATTTTTAGGTATAAAGATTTTGGTAAATATTTTCATCTAGTAATTAGAAAACCATGAATGCATTATTAAGAAACCAAGTAATATTAGCAATTGATATCATTTCAAACTAGGGAATAACAACTATGTGATTTATCTTCCTCACTTAATAGAGATATATAAAAATAAATTATGAAGGAGGTTGGAAGAGTACCTCTTGCATAAAATTAATTTAACCTAAAAATTCATTGTCATGCCCCTCTAGTCACCCACATTAGAGATTGACTTAGCGCACCTAGATGGCCCATCACTACAAGTTTGTAGTGCATCATGACTTATTTCATCTCATCGATTTTCTCAATTTGAAACTACATGATTCCATACTACACCTCACTTTGTATATTTCACAATTATTAAAATTCACAAGATTAACACTTATTGAAGTATGTAGATAATAATTCAATACAATTATGCCTTAATATAACTAATATGCAAATGATATGAATGAAAGTAATCTTATAGAATTGGTGTAGTGGCTATAAGAAGCCTCCAAAATTTTTCCTATGCTTCGATTTTGGAGGCTCCCTTCTTATCCATAAGAGTCCATCATGCACTGATTCAGGTATTCATGCTTCCACGAAGACCTATCTTTTCATTTTTTCTTGTGTTTTCTCACTTAGCTTATCTTTCTAAGTCACATGATGATCTCCCAACTTAGTCTCACAGTAGTTCTAGGCTTGCCTCCAGAAACTACATAATCCTTGAGGGCAAGCAACCTTGATGATAGGAATTGTGTAGTCTTGACTAACAGTAAGCCTTGAGCTCAGAAATTGCACAGTCATGGAAGGAAACCCAACACTGAGCCATAAATTATACAACCCTCACTAAGCTCAGAAACTACGCACTGCACTGAGCCAGAAAGTTGCCAAGTTCCCCAGAACTACGTAGTCTTTCACGACAGTGTGCATGGAAAGTTTCCCCGGAAAAAGAAAAAAACTATAAAGAAAAAAAAACATCCCTAAAAAATAGGGATCTATTTTTAGTATCTCGAAGGATGCACTTTAACTATTTTTAGAAACTTCTGCCAAGTGTCGTTTTTTTCCTTGATTTTAGGCATGCACGTTATAAACTCTAATTTGCTCAAATCTATTTAATCGACACTTCTAGAGATCATTTGAACACTCTATCTTGGAACTCAAGAATTCCTGAGGAGATCAAGAAACCTTTGGTGTGATCGTCATCGCTTTTTTGATTGATTTTTACTTTTGTCGTCTTTTGTCATTTTTCTGTCGCTTTTCATCATTTTCCTTGTGTGAGTTTTGTTTCACTTTTTTCTCTTCATGGTTGTTGCGTTTTAAGTTGTTTTAACTTGTATAAGTGTTGTTTTAATTTGTATATTGTCTTTCCCAAGTGTCGCATTAGTTTTCTTGTTTTGCACCTATGGTTTTCGTTATGGTGACTCTCCTCACATACTTTATTTTCCTTCTATTTGATTAATTGTTGCACTTGATTCACATGGATTTATTTTTACTTAGTCAAATATGCACTCAAGCTTGCGTTATCTCTTAGATCTGCTCATTTTGCACACTTCCCTTCGGTAGATATGCACTTCCCTTAGCTAGTTTTCACTTTGCCCCATTCGTCACTACGCAATCCTAAGGCTCAAGTCACAAGCTTAGCCTCTCGAATTGTGGAGCCCCCACTCTAGGCTGGCTCCAACTGTGTATTGTGTAGTTCCAGTAGCCAGCATGTCATCTTTGGATCTGCGTAGTCTCTCTCAGACCTCTGGCCAGCCTGAACTATGCATTGCATGGTTTCAAGCCACAAGTTTCAACCTTGGTTGTTTAGACTGCACAGTGCACAATTCCCATAAGAAATCAGTCCCTCTTGCCAATGAGAATTGTGCAATCATGCCCATCTGATGCCCAGTTTCTTGCTTGAAGTACTTGGCTTAGAAGTATATTTTCTTAACACTAATATTTTCTTTCCATGTGTGTCTTTTCTACCCCACAGGTACAACAATTGTTGATAATCTCACTGACATGTCATCAGGTTAAAGATGATTTTGCAAAGGAATTTGAGGTAGACTTAGAAGAGTGGCAAGTGTACCTCAACATTAGGCAGTCAAGTCTGTATAAGGTTGCATGTAGGTATCCTTCCTTTCCATGTGCATATGTCATCAGCTAGATTGTCTCACATAATAATGAGAAGATGATGAAATTGAGTAGTTTCAGTGGGAATAAGCTTACCACCTTCTGGGTAGAAGACTATCAGCGAATGTGTCACTTGCATTAACTAGTAGAGCGCATGGACTCATTTTTCTATGCCACCCATAGCTATGTGAGCATAATAGACATTGTCAAAGGCTGGGTGAAGGAGTCATCAAAGTTTTGACAGACACCCACCCATGTTTACAAGACAAAGTCCCTAAGGAAGTCCTACCAACTCTTGGTTATCTGCGCTTGCAGGATGCATGGTCAGGAGAGCATGGAAACCTTTCCTGAATGGTGGGCAGTCTTATTAGACCAGGTGGTGAACAAGGCGAAGTTTTTTAACTAGTCAGATATTTTGGCTTGACAGTTAAATGTCGATGTAGCACAGGCTCGAAATCGTCCTGGGGGTTAGTGAGGAAATTTCTATATGTTTGCATACTTACTAGATGAAATTTGTGCACAACAGTAGTTCCTTGGCATGAAGTGGGAATGGAAAGTAGGAGAACCTACCGTGAACGTCTTTTGTAAGTTTCTCTTGGAATGCAGTTATCGAGGAGAAATGGTGCAACTAACTAACCACTTCATCATCCTTCTATACAAGCTCATCTTTGACAAAGATCCGCCTTTCATGTCACAAGAAGAAATGGAGGTGATAGCAGACATCGCAGATTGGTATGCCTCACCAGGCAGAACCTTCATTAGAGTGTTTGGCGGTGAGAAATATCCACATGTTTTACCAAGGTATGCCACTGACAAACTTGTCATGCAATAAGTATCATACCATCTCGCCACAGGGTAATCAGCAACACTTCATAGGAAGAAGAAAGAAGCATGGCCCACTCTTCCTTTACAGATTGGATTATACTAGATAAAGAACTTGAAAATCATGGATTTCAAGGTAAAGGAGGTAGTGAGGTTTGCATTTGACACTTGGTACTTTAATCTCTATGATCCCTGCGGATTTCTAAAGACCATTATAAGAGAGTTTATTTTATGTGGATTGGTAGGGAATTCCATTCACTAGAGGAGGATCCATGGAGGTACTGCTATAGTACCTCTAGACTCCATGAGTTGGTCAGCTTAGCAGGGACTTCATAGGTTTCTCCACAGATAGTAGCAACCTTGGAATGAACAGCAGCAAAAGGAAGAATTCCCATATAGGACAAGGGAAAGAGGAATATGGAGAACTAAGCTGCAAGTTCAAGAAAAATCCTATTCTCATGAAAGAAACTTTGGCAGTAGAAGCAAAGAAAAAGCATAGGATATAGAGCATAGAGCATAGGAAGAGAGAAAAGTAGATGTTCCAGGAAGCAGAACTAAAGTTGTAGAAGACATAACAAAAGTTGAAGGAAGAACAGGAGTTGAGGAGGACAGAATGAGAAGAGAAGAGGAAGGCACAATGACAGAGGAAACAACATTGATACAAGTTGAAGAGCAGGGGAAAAACCAACCTAGCCGAGGAGGAAGGCAAACAGATGCAGGATTGGGTACTTGCTCTGTAGATTGGGAAATTGATTCAATTCATAGACATGGAGATGGAATAGGAGATGTAGAATGAATTTTTGATCTGATTCTGAGTGTACCATAGGTCATCCCTCAGTCTTCACCACCTCCAATAGCAGATCTGACCAAGAGAGACAAAGGGGGTATTTTTCCCCTTTATGATGATCCGATAATGGATGTGTAAAATCTATAATTCAATGAGTTCCAAAGGAGGATTGTAAAACCATAGATAAATAACTTTCCGGATGATCACATATCACTTACATTTGTTAGAGAAAGGGTGATAGCATCAAACACGAGGAAGCATCCAAATTTCATTACTGAATCCAACTTGGCCTATGCAAGAGAAATAAGATCAAATATTCAGTATTTAATGAATGAGAATGAGCAATTGGCATAGAACTTGCAAGATTCCTGGAAAGAGGTAGAACAACTCCACGCAACAACAAAAAATGAAGTTTCCACATAGGTTTACTTGGAGGAGATAAGAGAAACAATACTTGTTGAAGTATCAACACTTGGAGAAACCATGTGGAAGCCCTATGAGGGGTTTGTCACTGTACATAAAGCAGTTCTCTGTTTGCATGACTTACAGCAACAAAGAAAATATTTTGGTAAAATCCTAAAGAAACTACAAACTTCCATTGCCTATGTGCAAGAGTGGACAATGTGATACAAAGGGGCACCGCCTAACTTAGTGAAGGAAATGAAACTATAGAAGGAGCTGGAGAAATTGAAAGTTCTATTGTTGATTTAGAACAACAAGCAAATTTCCTCACTCATTGGTAGTATTCATGCCTCATATGTATGCTTGTTCAGTATTTTGGATGTCATGGTCAGAAAACACCAGATCCCATCATTCGGTTCACTCACCAAAGCCAAACTTAAGAAATAAGGCTGGCAGGAGATCGAAGAGTACATGGAGTAGCTGAGACAAAATGTCACCAGGGAATACTTGGAGCTAAACAGATAGAACATGCAAAATCATGTTGGTGGTCCTATCTAAGTTAAAAAAAAATTGCTCATTATTCAGAACAAACTTGAAACAGGTTCCAAGACATTGTACCCAGATGTCATGGAGGCTAGAATCTGCTTCCAACTAGACACCATCATGTAGTTTGGGGACATTATTACACTGTATTAGTCTTGGCACCAATATGTGACTGAGAAGAAGCAAGTGGAGGTTGCCTGAGCTAGACTTCTCCCAATCTCAAGCATCATAGTGTCATGTCTTGTTAGCTTGTCAAGTTGTCTCTACCCCATTTTTTCTTATATGGGTACAAGTGTAAAATGTAATACTATTTGTAATTATTTTGTAAGTGAAATTCCAAGTGCTAATATTTGAATAGGAAGATTCATCATGTAATGTAATGTGTCATTTTTTAAATAAGTTTAAGGGTCATGAGGTGTTGTGCTATGTAACAACACCCCCCCCCCCAACTTATAAGGAGTAATAGTTAATATTTGACATATAAATGGGGAACCTTTTAAATTTTTAGCCTTTGAAAATAAATGCTAACTCTAAACCTTTAGAATTCAACCCATAGCTAAAACTTTTATCGCAAATCGCATTTCGCAGTTTTCCATATGACAATTATAAGCATCCTAAAGAAAATCCTAAAATGTGATATGAGATCAAGACCCCACTACGATTTTCCGATCGCGACATTTTAAGGATATGCGATCGCACTTTGCAAGTCGCAATTTAATAAAGAATTCCATTGTGTTATCCTTAAAAAACTCTGAAATGTGACATTGAGATGTTTCGCAGTCACATTTCACATTATCTCCGAGCAGCGCTATATTGCAATGTTTGAAAGTCGCGATGCAGCAAATTAGGCGTGAAGCGTTACTGAGTTTTAATGAAATATTAAGTGGGTTCACAGAGCAATTATTCTTTAGCATCTTGAGGAGACAAGTTAATGTTTTCAAGTTATGGCTAGTTAACATAGAGATTTCATTCAAAATCTTCCCGTGATTCAAGTCATTTCAAAGAGCTCTCAGCCTTAATTTCCCTCTACTGTGTACGCTGATACATCTCTCTTTCATTTTAGGGAAGCTTCAAAAGAGATATCCTTATGGAATGTAATACAAAAATAGAAGCAAAAACTTGTTTAAGAGTCTGAGGTTATAGAGATGTTGCCCATATTTGCTGATACTATTTGCAGTGCTAATGGAGGAGCAACGACGTGGGAAGTCATCTACAATAGACTTGAAGATGAGTGGCCTAAAATTACTGTTACCAAGGCAACATTAGATTCAATAAAACCCTCGTGAGTTCAATTCAAAGATGTCACTTGCTATTTTCTTCACAGAATAAGAGAAAGAGCCAAGATACTACCATACACAAATATTGTTAGATGGGTGGTGGAGAATGTCAATATTGAAGAAAAACAATTCAAGAACTCAAATATGGAGCTGATGGGATCATTCAAAGCTGAAGATTTGAAACAAATGTATCATCTTCCTGACCCTCAGGATATATATGGAAAATCATTCCTGGCCAAACTCGCAAACAAGAATGAAGAACCCTTCAAGATGATTAAGGTATGGAGAGTCCCAGAAAACAAATTAAAATATGATAAGACAGGTATGCACCCCATATTTTGTTTAGAAAACCCCCATAACTATGCAACATCTATGTTAAGTAGATTGTATGTAATGCTTGATAATACCAAGTTCTCTATAGAATGGGTCCCTTTAATCGATGCATGTGTCAATTCTCATATAATGAATTGGGCTACTATCCTATCTGATAACTTAGCTACTTCTATTTCTGAATATTGTAAAAAGAGATCCACCTCCATAGAGAACCTTCCTCCATTTTATATGAGTGTCTATATCATGGACTCTATCTGTTTCTGTACTATCTATCTGTTTCTGTACTAAGTTTCCAAATATGGGTTGGAAATGAACCTTGAAAGAACCATACCCCATCCATCTCAGTCACAAAAAGATGTGGGAATCCTATCTTATACCCCATTTTTACAAGATATGTCATGGTGTTATTCTACCATTACATCAAATTATTTTTGATAAAAAGGCCCCGAGATTTTCTAAAGAAGCTGCTACAGACCTTCTTGTAGTGGGAAAGTACTTTGCTGAAAAATGGTTCACATATATCAGAGTTTACGACAGTACAACAGAACCACATGTGCTCCCTTTGTATGTCTCTGACAAGCCGTTATCCAGAGAAATAGCTCACCAAACTATTGGAAAAGGCTTAACCAAGAGCTTGAAAGATAAAAAAAAAAGCATTATGGCCAACCTTTCCCATCTAGTGTGGTTCTTTTTCATTGGCGAACTTCAACCATGCAAACAAAGAATTACTAAACATAGAGAGCCTAAGGGTACATACTCTGCCAAAGAGGCAATACGACTCGAAGAAAGTAGCACAAAATGTTACTACGACACTAAAGGTCAAACCCTTTATCCATGAAGCTCATGAATTTGAAGATTTTTTACAATCAGCTGAATCATTCGAACAAGCTTTTGATTGGGTGAAGGTGAATTTGAATCCTAATGACTTCAAAAGGTTTTAGGAATTTAAAGATCAAAAGCTTGAAACAATCCCATTTCATTTGTTAAGAACTAATGACAAACCTACACCCAGTGTAACTATTAACAACGAAGGGCCAAATTCTCTCTCAGAATCTCAGGTGAATACAACCCAGAACACATGGAAGACACTAGAAACAGAGGCTATAGTGGAATCCAACAAAGGGTTAGTTGAGAAACATGTCAAAAGTGACCTAACTCATAATACTGGTCCCAAAGGCAAAAGCAACGATTTAGAGAAGGAATGGGACCAGTTTAATAAAAAACTCCAAGATACTCCCAAACCAATAGATGTCCAAGAAACTATATGATATCATACTCCACAACAAAATCAGAAAAGTTTCAGAGTTTGAGCCAATGAATGAGCATGGGACAAGTTCACAGAATACAAAAATCATTCCTACATTTCCGATATCTGAGATTATCCTAAAGGTTACAAAAATACCTCCTTTATATTTATTCTACAACCTACTTCATAAGGTTGTAGTAAGAAGAAAGAGGAAAAGAAGGAGAGTGGAAACACCTCAAATCCCACAAGGGAATGAAACAACGGATATTGTCTAGAGGGATATTCCTTCAAATCCAGCTGAAAATTTAACCAGGCTGTCACAATTTATAGCAGCATATACAACTGCCACCATGGATAAATCCATTGAAGTATATGTTTTGTTAAGGGAAAGGGAAGAAAGGATAGCGCAACTTCAGCAATAGCTAGAAATTGAGAAATCATATGTGGACAAGCAAGTCGTAGAACAAATAGTCTAATTGCAACAAAGTATGGAAGTACTTAGGATAAGCAACAAAGTAGACATCTCTACAAAGAATATGCAAATACAAGAGTTGCAAGAGGCTATGGCGAAATATAAATATGTCCCCACTATTCATGAGTTCATCAAAGAGGCATTGGAGCTAAACTCCATTTTGTCAAAACAACAAAATCTATTCTACGAGAATATGTCCCATATCACCCCTTATTTGAATACCATTGATCAATTAACAGATAAGAAAATTGACCAGAGAACTAAATTTAGTGACTTCAATACTATATCTCTGACTACATTGAATGGAAAGAATCTGCAGAAGGAAGAAGTGATAATATACCAGAGATTGAAGAAACACACAAAGACATATTATTCACAGATTGGGATGTGTGTATCAAGCAGGAAGAATTGGTAGTAGCAAGAGTAGCAGGAGTGGAAAAGGATATAATAAAATCAGTCAATCACACTTTTCACACCACCAACTTGATAAAAGAAGGTAATCCAAAGTCACTACTAGATTTGAATAACTTGGATAAAAACTGGAAAGCAAATATGAAAATCCAAAGGGAGGCGATCACAAAATTATCAAAGACTGACTAGGAGGCATATTGGAAATTTCTTGTCAAACCTCGCAGCCAAATTATGACACTGAATTGTTCAGTCAATTCAACGCAAAGGATGTTGCCACCTCTTATAGATGTCATCTTCACAGGATAGGTCAGAACGCAATTCGGGGCACCTCCTCAAGTAAAACCAATGTCCGACATATGCGACCTCAAGGAAAAGCTGGCAGACAGCAAGACATCTTCATAACCTCTCGTCATCGAATCACTTTTATTTTTAGAGTTAGTTGCTAGTTAAGAGGAAGGTGTTTTGAAACCTTCTCAGATATTTTGTATAATCTATTTTTGAATTTTAGTCTTATAGTATTTATACCCTTCTCATGCATTTGGAGAAGGGTCAACGATTTTATCAAAAACATTTGCAAATAATGCACTTTTGTAAGTTTGTGAATGCCTTGATGAAATTATGGAACATGGTCATTACTTTTGAATATCAAACTACTTTCCTTTGTTGATGCACTACTGTATGCTTGGAGAATAATTTGGTTGAAGAAAGGAGTTGATCTATGTCACTAGTCAAATGAGCAGAACCTCACACATATGGTACTTTTATCTTGTATGATCAGTTCTGTTTTATCAAATTAGTGATAACATTTCATTTCATGAATTATATATGGAGTATGTTCTTTTTGTTACGTGTTAATTGCACTATTGTATGATACTTAGCTGAAAGCGTTTATTTTCATATATGATCATTAAATATATGCGATATAATTTACACATTTCTTTGACTAACTATTTAGTCAAAGAAATTATCTTTACATGTTATCATCTTTGTTTAACACGTGAATGATCTTTATTATCACATACCAAATAGATATCTTTTTAGATCGCATATCGCACATAATACCTCTGGTTTATATTAGATTAAGTTAATTAGAGTTTTGCATGTCAGAATAGGTCATTTACTTATCGTTATTCTTATTGCAATCGCTTGAAAACCACCCATTCTCATTTTCAAACCCATTTTGGGAAACTGGTCCCATCATCCCTAGTTAGATCCACTACATCAAATAGAAAAGGAGCTGCCTTCAAGGTTCAGACCGGTTGGTTATCCCCCATGTTGGAGCAGAAAAATTCTGAGGTTTCAACATTTTGGCACTATAAGGAGGGCCATCTAACTATGAATAGCATATAAATCTAAAGATCAATTGAAAAACATTCATAAGAGTCAAAACCACTCCACAACTTCTACTTCTTCTAGATGTCGTTCAAAATCTTCAGATTAGAAATATGAAGTTGTAGAAACCTCTCTCTCGTCTCCTAAAGTATTAAGACAACCACCTTCTTCAGATTACATTCCTGAGTCTCCTGAAGTTCACTCCTTAATACATAAATTGGAATAGATATCCATTTCTGCTGAGAAACCTGAAAAGCCCGAAGCTTCTGAAGAAAGTGTCACTTCCCTATTACGAGATACTGGTGTATTAACACGACTACAAAGTGAAAAGGTTGGAGTAACCCGTTTTGAGTTTCCCATTCATTCACGACATAAGAAAGCTACCACATCAAAATCTAAATCAGATACCAGTGAGATCACATCACCTTACCCTTCATTTACTTTCCCATTCACTTCTACTCAATCTGCCTCTTCTCAGCAATCCATTTTTCGACTCAACCAATTAGTGTTGCTACCAATAGTACTAGTCCACTAGTAATTTCTTCACCTTCCATATCTACTTTTGTATCTCCTTCCTCATATTTGCAACCTTCAACACAAGTTATGGCCAATCAGCCTGCTCAACCTTGGACAAACCATGGTGCTGTATTGGTTGCTAATCCAAATTCTCTCCCAACAAACCCAGAAAAATGGTTACCTAAGTATAATCTTGATGATCGTCTTCCTGCTGAAGAACATCTAAATAACTTTATGTTTGCCATGAACCTTAATGGAGTTGCACATGAAGGTGTTGTTATCATATTTTTTATTTATACTTTCTAGGGATCTGTAGTATCCTGGTATTTCTCCCTTCTAGTAGGATCAATAAGAAACTGGGACACTTTTGAAGAAATATTTCTCACAAAATTTGGTGGTGATAGAACGTGGCATCTATAATCAATGATCTTTCCAACCTAAAATCAACTTCAGATGAAAGGATCAAAGACTTCAACTCCATATTTAACAAGTGGTTGAACAAAATCCTAGCTGCCTCTAGACCTATAGTAGATGTACAAATAGAGTGGTACATATCCTCCCTTCTCTCTAATATCGCAATTTTTGTAGATAGAGCCAATAAGGCTACCCTTGTAGAAAACATGAAAGAAGCATTGTTAGTATAAAGGAGAATTATTGCCTTAGAACATAGGTCACGGATAGAAGAAAGGAAATCAAAGAAAGTGACATTTAAGGAAGATTCAAAAAACAAAGCTCTAAAGGACCGTTTCAACCTTGAGGAACTTCAAAAAGTGCTAAAGACCATGTCAAATGAAATGGTCGAGATCAAGAAACAGGTCACAGAATCATCTGCTCCCAAGAAAGCTTTTCGCCCATTCAAAAGAAATCCTTCTTCTACATCCTAGCCCCCAAATACTATTTCAAACACTGAATCTGATCAAGAATCGGAAGAAGACTCAGAAACTGAAGAAGAAGTAGAAACCACAGAAGAACTTGAGCTAAATGGAATGCGGGAATTTATTCTATCAACTAAAGAGGAAGAAGAAGTTATGCCAGTAACTACAAGGAGTAAAATCTATATTGATACGTCTACAACAAATCAAAAACATAAAGCTTCTACACTTGTAAAGGAGAAAACCGTAAGCAAGAAATCTAAGACTACTCAAACTGATCCTATTCCATCAGATCCTCCAATTGCTTCTAAAAATTTAGTAATCTCGGATACAGTGGAATATAATATAGTCGAAGATATGAAAAAGACAAGAGCAAATATTTCATTATATGAATTGACTAAACTCAAACAACAACAAAAAATCTTACTTAGAGAATTAAAAACAGTTCCTGTAGCTCCTTTACCATCTGTTGTAGTTACTCAAGCTGCTAAAGATATGGGAAAGCCTCCTTCATCTTCAAACAAAGTAAATCCCATAAACCTGGTTCTAATAGGTGATAGATCTATCTCTCACACTCCTCCATTTCTTCTTACTTATGAGATTTTCAACAAAAATGTCCATAATTGCCTTGTTGATTCAGGGGCCTCTTCAAACATCGCCAAGAACTTTTTGCACTAAATTAAATATTACACCTGAAAAATATATTGTACACATAGTTCAACTGGACAAGACAAAAGTAGAGGTACTTGGAGAAATGATATCAGTTCAATCAAGTTTTCCTCCAACCCAAAAGTTTCACAGATAATCGATATTCTAGTGGTTGATATCCCTGAATTTTATGGTTTAATTTTGAGTAGGGATTGGTTTGAAAAGTTACACAGATACTTTGAAACTGATTGGTCTCATATGTGGTTACCATACAATGGTAAGCCTAACAAAATCAGAGTAGACTGTGAGAAATTTATGAAGTATACAGTCACTAATCTCGAGGGAAGCAATTAAGTTGTAGCTTTCACCAATAATATCATCATAAATTACTCAGCTGAGTCATTATTGGGATCCTTTAATGCACAAATATCTCCCTTTCCATATAATGCTATAGTATCTCAGGTAGAAATTTTTTCGCAAACAGATGCTTCCAAGTGTATAGATGTACTTGATAAACTTGTAGATAATTCATTATTTTGGACTCTTTATTTTGATGGCTCCAAGTCTAAAGATGGTGCAGGTGCTCGATGTGTCTTAATTAGTCCACAAGGAGAGAAAGCCATGTTAGCCCGCAGGCTTGAATTTCAATGCACTAACAATATTGCAGAATATGAAGCATTGATTCAAGGGTTGTACAAAGCCATTGGCCTCGATGTCAAGTATTTGTAATTATATGGAGACTCTGAAATATTTATTAAACATGTAAGAAACACAATCCATTGTGTGTGTGGGCATCTCAAACATTATCAATCCCTAGCCCAAAATATTACTTCTCACTTCACTGGCTTCTAACATTTCTTCAGTCCCCAGACTACAAAATGAAAGTGTTGATTTACTTGCAAATGTAGCATCTAAGCTTATACCTTCAGAGGAATTTAGTCTAGATAGATTTTCTATAGAGTTAATTTTTAGACCATCCATCCCTGATAATGTAACAAATTGGAGAGTGTTTAATAATGATGTTGATATAATCGATTTCCTTACATCAGAAGGATCTTATGAGGAACAAATCATAGATGAACATGAACATGACTTGTAAATCAACCATAAACAAGATCAAAATCCAATTCCAAAGTCTGTAGTCAAAATGGAAGATCTCTATGATTTGAAAGACAAATTTAAAAATATTACCAACTTCAAGACTGAGAGTTCTACTTTGAGATTTGAAGTGGTAAACTTAGGCATAACCGAAAAGCCTCAAAACATCAACCTAGGTCTTGATTTATCATCCAAAGAAAGGATATCATTCATCAAATTATTGAAAAGCTATAAAGGTGTCTTTGTTTGGGATTATTCAGATCTCAAGGCCTATGATACCTCTGTAATTCAACATACTATACCGATGACCTCTAATGAGAAACCAGTTCAATAGAAGCTTAGAAAGATTCATCCAAACCTTGAAAGCCAAATCAAATTTGAATTGAACAAACTTCTGAAAGAAAAGATAATCTTTCCTGTTAGACACTCAAAATGGGTATCAAATATGGTTCCTGTTAGGAAAAAGAATGGAGATATTAGGATTTGTATTGATTTTAGGAACATAAATAGAGCTTGTCAAAAGGATAAATTTCCTCTGACTACCATGGAGAAAATATTCCAATCAATTGCAGGATCTGAGATAATGTCTTTTCTAGATGGATTTTCAGGGTACAATCAGATTCTTGTACATCCTGATGACAGGCTGAAGATAACATTCAGGACCAAGTGGGGGACATATGCTTATCAAAAGATGCCTTTTGGACTTATCAATGTAGGTGCTACATTTCAATGCGCCATGGATATTTATTTTAAAGGTATGATTAATAAATCAATTGTTATTTACCTAGATGACATCATAGTCTACTATAGGAACAGAAACGATCATTTGAATGACCTAAAGCATATTTTTGAAAGATGCAAGAAATATGGTATTTCTCTAAATTGCGAAAAGTCATACTTTTTTTTAGAAGAAGGAAAACTCCTTGGATTCATAGTGTCCAAGAAAGGAATTTATATTGATCCTGATAGAATCCAAGAAATTGAAAAGATTCCTCTCCCACATAACAAAAAGGCCATGCAATCTTTCCTAGGCCAGATTCATTTTGTAAAAATATTTGTTCCTGATTTTTCACAGATTGTTCTACCCCTTCAATCAATGATAAGAAAGAATGTAGTCTTCAAATGGGGTAAATATGAAAGAGATTCATTTGAGTTAATCAAAAAATCCATTATCAATGCTCCTTCTTTAAAAACTCCAGACTTTCTCAAACCTTTTGTATTGTACACATATTCATTTGATACATCATATGCAATAGTTCTAACACAGTTGAACAATCCAAACATCGAGGCACCTATCTCTTTTTTCAGTTCCAATTTACAGGGTGCCGAGCTAAACTACTCAGCTATTGAGAAACAATCTTTTGCTGTCTTTAAAACTCTGAAACATTTCAGACGTTTTCTCCTCAAAACTCATACAGAAATAGTATTACCTTACCATGTGGTAAGGCAATTATTGATTCAAAGAGAAGTGGGGGAGAAAAGAGCCAATTTGGTCACTGCACTTCAAGAGTACGATGTAGAATCTGACTAGCTAAAATTTTTAGGGGCCAAGGTTTTTGCGGGATGCTAGCTAGAGCTTCCCATTTATCAACAGAAGCAGACCAAGGTAATTAAGTGAAAATATCAAAGGTAAGCCTCAACGATGCACAATCACAGTATGCTGATTTGAAGTTTTATTTAAAGAATGGATATGCTCCTATGCATCTCAATTACAAAACAAAGTGTGCTTTAAGGTTGAAATCAAATCAGTATGAATTAATTAATGATGTATTATTTAGAAAAAAATATGATTCAATATTATTAAGATGCCTAGAAAAACCTGAAGCTGAAAAGGTTATGTAGGAGTTACATGATGGACTAGTTGGAGGTCATTTCAGAGGAAACACCACAGCTCATAAAATCTTGCATGCAGGTTATTATTGGCCAACACTATTCAAGGATGCACATGACTATGTAAGAAAATGAAAAACTTGTCAAACTGCAGTTGGAAGAGAAAAGAAGCCAACATTCCCTTTACAACCAGTGAATATCCAACAACCATTTGAACAATGGGGATTAGATATAATTGGAGAGATTGTTCCTAACTCTTCTAAGCCACACAAGTACATACTTACATCTACTGATTATTTCACAAAATGGGTAGAATCTATCCCACTAAAGGTAGCTAACATAGAAACTTTTACAAACTTTATTGATCAGTACATAATCACTAGGTTTGGCTTAACTACAACTTTAATGTTTGATAATGCATCTTATTTTCTGGAAATACTATGGTAGAATTTGCCTTAAAAAGAGGTTTCAAATTGAATTATTCATCCAACTATTATCCACAAGATAATGGGTTAGCCGAATCAACAAACAAAAATCTTATCATAATCATCAAGCGGGATATAGACCAAAATCATAGGAATTGGCACAAAGCATTGACATTTTCTCTTTGGGAAGATAGAATATCATAGAAGGCCTCAAATGGTTCTTCTCCTTTTTCTTTAGTTTATGGAAAAGAAGTAGTTCTCCCCACAAACATAGCAATCCCATCTCTCGCCCTAGTGCAATTTATTAATGAAAATTCTTCCTCTTCTCTTCAAGCAAGACAATTTCAAATCCTTAAGCTCGAAGAAGAAAGACAAAAAGCTAAAGCCACCCATTCCCATCATCAGCAGTTAGTCAAAGCCTCTTTTGATACAACCTCTGCCATTCATAAAACCTTTGAAGTAGGTAATTTGGTTTTGAAATGGGACAAAGCACATGAGGAAAATGGAAAACACACCAAATTCGAAACAATGTGGCTTGGACCATTCCAAATCATTGAGAAAAATTGTCCATCAACATTTCTTTTACAAGAATTGTAAGGTAGAGTAGATTCCTTACCTGTTAATGGGTAAATTTTGAAAAAATACATTTCCTAGAAGAAAACCTCTTCTAATTTTGTATCATATTGTCTTTAAGATTCTTAGGAAAATAAAAGTTAAGTAGTATTTAGTTTTGACTTCACAAAATAAATTCTCTGACAATATTTTGATTTTTCGCTTCTATAAATAGGAAAAGTTAAAGAAATAATTAGAGCATTTGAGTATCAAAATGAACCCTATTTCTTTTGAAAAACCTGACCTTGGTAAAAACACTTATTCTATGAACAACCTCTTATCTTTATAAAGTATAGATGTTTTGTTATCAATCAAGAAAATAGTCGTTAACCTAGTAAGGACTTTCTACAGATGAGTATCTCAAAACTCTACTATTATCATCCAAATCTCTTAAAAAGGGCCAATGATTCACCCCATCTGATAAAATTTTCTTTTTTTAGAGTGTAATTCTAAAATATGTGAAACTTAAAAGATAATAAGTCTCATCATGAGCTTCTTTACCATGATCATAAGGGAATAATTAAACTAATATTACCAATATTGCATATCAAAACAGGGTAATAGCCAATAATCTAATCAATCAAAGGACAAGGGGTCTCATTAAGAGCCAGCTTGTTCAATTTAGTTACAACTAATGAATGGCATTGTCATTATTGGGTTACCAAGCCTAGACAATGTCTTTTAAGAAACTTAAAAAGAAAAATTACATGAAAGGAAAAAACAAGATCTAAATGAGAAAGAAAGCAAATGAATATCATTTTGAATTCTAAAAATTTCTTTGGATCAGAAAACGAATCATTGTTGGTTACAAGATAACCCTGCCGAGGCTATTAACTCTTGCTGGTAGTAGAGTCTCTATCTATGATAGATGAGTAAACAATAAAACCTAATATGTAGAAGACACCTACTATATCTCTTTAACTCCTACAACTGACTGATGCAAACATTTGTATTTTTATCACTACAAGAGTAAAGTAGTTGAATAATTAAATCAAGTGAGTAATTATGATTTCAGAGAAATGTTTTTTAGATTGTAACTCATGTTACCTATTATTCATATAACTCTTCTAATTTTGAAAGTTTTAGAGATTTCAAAGGACCAATCAGAGACAACGAGTTCTCCCAAGTGAATCGCCAATTGTTGTGCTATGTAACAACCCCCCATTTATAAGGAGTAATAGTAAATATTTGACATATAAATGGGGACCCTTTTAAATTTTTAGCTTTTGAAAATAAATGCTAACTCTACAAATTTTCCTTAAACCTTTAGAATGCAACCCATAGCTAAAACATTTATCGCAAATCACATTTCGTAGTTTTCCATATGACAATTATAAGCATCCTAAAGAAAATCCCGAAATGCGATATACGATAAATCCCCCACTGCGATTTTTTAATCGCGACAATTTAAGGATATGTGATCGCACTTCTCAAGTCGTAATTTAATAAAGCATGCCATTATGTTATCCTTAAAAAATTGTGAAATGCGATATTGCGATGTTTCACAATCACATTTCGCATTATCTTCGAGCAACGCTCTATTGCAACATTTGAAAATCGTGATGTGGCAAATTAGGCGTGAAGCATGGGAGGTTACTGAGTTTTAATGAAATATTAAGTGGGTTGACAGAGAAATTATTGTTTAGAAGCTTGACGAGACAAGTTCATGTTTTCAAGTTATGGCTAGTTAACATAGAGATTGAATTCAAAATATTCCCACGATTCAAGTCATTTCAAAGAGATCTCAGCCTTAATTTCCCTCTACTGTGTACGCAGATACATCTCTCTTCCATTTTAGGGAAGATTCAGAAGAGATGTCCTTACAGAAAGTAATGCAAAAATAGAAGCAACAGAGTGTTTCAGAGTCTGAGGTTACAGAGATGTCACCCATATTTGCTGATATTGTTTGTTGTGCTGATGGAGGGGCAACGGCGTGGGAAGTCATCTAAATAGACTTGAAGATGAGCGTTCTAAAATTATTGTTATCAAGGCAACAACGGATTCAATAAAACCCTCAGAGTTCAGTTCAAAGATGTTGCTTTCTCTTTTCTTCACAGAATAGGAGAAAGAGCCAAGATACTACCATACATGGATATGGTTAGATGGGTGGTGGAGAATGTCAATATTGAAGACATATAATTCAAGAACTCAAAGATGGAGCTGATGGGATCATTCAAAGCTAAAGATTTGAAACGAATGTATCATCTTCGAGACCCTCTGGATATATATGAAAAACTATTCCTGGAAAAGTTCGCAAAGCACAATGAAGAACCCTTCAAGATGATTCGGGGATGGAGAGTCCTAGAAAACAAATTCAAATATGATAAGATGGGTATGTACCCCATAGCTTGTTTAGAAAATCCCCATAACTATGTAGCCTCTATGTTATGTAGATTGTATGGAATGCCTAATAATACCAAGTTCTCTATAGAATTGGTCCCTCTAATCGATGCGTGTGTCAATTCTCATATAATTAATTGGGCTACTATCCTATCCGATAACTTAGCTACTGTTATTTCTGAATATCACTAAAAGAGAGCCAACTCCATAGAGAACCTTCCTCCATTTTATATGAGTGCCTATATCATGGATTCTATCTATTTTTAAACTAAGTTTCCAATTATGGGTTGGAAATGGACCTTGCAAGACCCATACCCCATCCATCTCAGTCACAAACAGATGTGGGAATCCCATTTTACACCACATTTTTACAAGATATGTCATGGTGTTATTCTACCATTACATAAAATGATTTTTGATAAAAAGGCCCCCAAATTTTCTAAGGAAGCCGCTACAGACCTTTTCGTATTCAGAAAGTACTTTGCTGAACAATGGTTCACATACACTAGTAGAAAATGATAAAATTAATGACTACGTGACTAAAAAAGTTAGTCACCACAATTATTTCAAGTGAGTTACTACTAAATTTGACCAATTTTAAGTGACCGAACTAAAAATGACTAACTTAAATGACTAAGTTAGTCCAGGGATAAAATATACATCTAGATAATAAGTGACTAAACTAAAAGCGACTAACTTAAATGACTAATTTCGTTCAGGATTAAAATATATGACTAGATAATAACTGACAGAATTAATAGTGATTAATGTAAATGACTATTATAGTCCAAGAATAAAAATATGACCAAATAGCAAGTACAACAAGTATATTAATTAGTCATTTATGTTAGTAATTTTTAATTATGTCACTCCAGAAATGAAAAATTACAATTTTGATACCGAAGTGTTACATTTCACTGCAGGGGTCTTTGAATCCATTTGTAGTGTTAAAATTTAGAGACAAAAGGGTCTCTGAATCCATCTACAATGTTAAAATTCTGAATACCCTTTTGTCTCTAAATTAAGTTTAAAACTGTAGATGGATTCACAGACCCCCTTCTTTGAATCCATCTGTAATGTTAAATTTAGAGACAAAGCTTGAAGAGGAAGGCACCAACTAATTCGTAGTTGAAGTCTGCAACTTTGGAGTTGACATCCCAGGTTAGTTGGGTTTATATCTTTCCTATCTTCATGCATTTTTACATGTCATATATTTTCATGTTTATCTACTGTGTTCTGACATCCCTCAGATCCACATTTCTGACATCAATAATAGGAATATCATAAAATAGTATCTAAGGTCTCCATTCAACAAGGAATATTAAGGCATCTAGAGCTAGTGTCTTCTCCAATAGTCATAGATCACTAGGTAAATGGAAACACATTTAAAAGAATGAGAAAAAAAGAAAGATCACTACTTCATGTTTTGAGTTAGAAAACACAATACCACTATTTTAAAAAGTGCACAACATTTAAATTGAAACATAAACTTATCATAATCATACTAAATTATTCAAATAAAAAATATCATACCTTATATAACCAACCTAGAGCCATCTTAACACCGGATCTACCTGGTGCACGGAGGGATCGAATCTATTTTAACTCTAAAATATTTTTACATATTTTAATGTAATTTAACCTAGTCAAAATGTTTTATTAATAATTATAATTATAAATTTTATGTTTATTATTTTATTTCTATATAATTTGACTAAGCCAAAATCTTTACAGAACATTAGATTACAACATCTCTATCCTACAAAATTAGAAAATAACTCTTAACACAAAAATCACATATTTAATAAACCAAAAAAATAATTATATTAACACTTATATTCATATAATTAATATACTTTTTATTTAAAACAAATTACCACCCTCATCATCCTAATCATCTAATGCGATTTCCAAAAGGCGATGAATATAAACATAATCATCTAGTGCGATTTCCAAAAAGCCATGAATATAAGCATTTTGTTAGTTCAATGGTTTCTACATCATTCATGAGGTAATTAACCATTGGACCTCCGAGGATAAGCTCACATAACACATAGGCTATTTGAAGGATCCCACTCATTCTTAGTGTTCTAAATTACCATAATTGTTTTATGCCTACTTTAACCATCGCTTTACGAAGTTATGTTTTGTGCCTAATTTAACTCTCACTTTACAACGTTATGGGATTGGAATGGGACGTATAATTTGATTTCCAACATTGAGACTTTGGCGGGAGCCCACACATACCACTAAATTGGCCCATGTTGTGGTAAATTATCCACATTTAAACCAAATCAATGTCTTTGGACAAAATTTAGGTGCCACAATTTCCCAGAGGCATCTTTGGATGCCCATAGCATCGGTCAGCTTGGGATGCGACTACTGGACCCTGCAACACATTCAAAGCTTTCGGTCCTCAAAATCAATTTATGGATTACCGTATCCCACCATTTTGGTTCTTCAACACTCCCATCTCACGCTCAATCATCTCTGGAGACATAGAGTCCACCAATAACTTGTAAATGTATGGACCTTTCATTCCATTATTTCTTCGAAATTTTTGTACTGTAATGGTATAGATTATGGGCGCAAAGCTAATTGATTTGTTCTTTTTCCTATTAAATACATTGTTTCAAATCATCTATTACTGAAAATGTTTTGGTATCCGTAGATTTGCATTTATCTCTTTCTACATGATATCCTAATTTTCCGAACTTCTCTTGCTGCTCGGATGTGGATCCACACCAGTGATGGGTTTCTTCCGTGTCTTCTGATTGCATCTAGGTTTTTCACTTTTCTCTTTACATTGGTTAATTAGTGCGAGTGTCATTTTTATTATTTTTCCATTCAGTTTCCACATTTCCAATAAGATTCGGAACTGTCAATGAAATGGGAGAAATAAGGGTTTTTAATGCTCTCTATGTCCTAGTGTAGAATATTCGAGCTAAACTTATTTAAATCTGACAGGGATATCACCTTGATATACATAACATTAGTTTCCCTAACGGGTGCCTATTGCTTGCCCCAATTTCATGGCATTTTTCGAACCGTGCCTCTGATTCTTTTACCATATTTTCTTATAGCGTTCGTTTATTTCACTCCTTATTGATAACGTTCTTCAAATGCATCTGCGATGTCGTTCCCCTTTTCAGCAGTGAATGTCCTGTATTTTTTCGTTGGTTATCTCCTTTTACCTTGAGATTAATCTTAGATGTATGTCAGGAAGACCTTGCAATTACCCTCCACTTCTGCAAGGCTCTTGTTCTCTTTGCAGCCTCCCCTAATCATGTCAAAATTCCATTTCCTCTACTCTGATGTTGGCATAAGACTCATCTGAAAATATTGACTTAATGGCTAGTAGAAGATTCAAGAGGCTCTCATACATGTTGATAATCCTAAAGAGCCTTTTCAGAGACTAATAAATTGTCACAATCACCTCAACAAAATTGAAAAAATTCATGATAGCACCTTTTGCAGCCTCAATAAAATAAGTGCCCTAAATAGAACACAGTTGCTCAAAGATCCAAACATAGAGGTGTTTTTCACTGCCTTGAAGAACCCAGACTACAATTTTTATAGCCTGATTCCATTTTTTGATATTCCTTTCCAACTTTCCCAATCCATCTTTTGAATTTCTTCAATACTGATTTCTCTATTCCGAGACAGTGAAAACCCTCACACTCATTCAGGATATCTCTACAAATAGTATTGTAAACCATACAACACTCTCATTCATCCTTGGAACCAACCTTATTTTCGGCAATGAATTTAAGGTAGCATGAATCTTCGACTGTAAAATGCTTTTACGGTTGTATGCGAGGGTGGTGAAGTTAGTTCCAGTTTTCTCTCTTCGGTGGTATGCAGGAATGGCGTATAACGGGCTGCTGCTGTGAGTTTTAATTCGTACTTTTTCCGGTGGTCGATTCGGTATTTCCTAGCCAACGGTGTACTATTTCACAAGTTTATAGGTATTTTTTTATGGGTTTTTCCATTTTTTTTCCATCAGGTAGCTCAAGGAAGTACAGATGGCAATCGCTTCGGCACAAGAAGTTGAACGTATTCACTCTGTTGATACTGGAGCAGAATAAATCCAATAACAGCACGCACATCCATTCCCAAGTCATAGTCTTATGATGGATAGTCCTGTAGCATGATAGGGGGCTTGATCGGAGGCATATGTGATAACATCAGAGCTCTCTCCATCCGACCTGAGCCCAGTTCTAGGCACCGATGGCAGAGAGGAACAAAATAGGCGCAAACTAGGAAAGGAAGAGAGGATGCAAACTAAGTGTTTGACGAATCAACTGAAGTTACAGTCCCTAGCTGTGCATTATTTTTGCAGGACTTATGATGGACCTACACATGGATGTTAACCAATTCCTTGAAATCTTGTCAGAGCCTCCAACTTCGCCTGAACCCGCAGTAATAGTGGCTGAAGGTCAAGGGTTACAGCTTGAAGCTGGTGTCCATGAAAATACCATGGAGACAAATTTTTCATTTTGGAAAATCCAAGTAAAATAAATTTTACAGAAAATGGAATTTCTGGAAACTGAAAACAACAAGCTCTGTTCTAAAATACACACCCTCTCTACCAGAGTTTCAGAGGTGGAAGGGGATAATTTATCCCTTAAGAAGATGTTACATGAACGAAAAGAGCAGGAAAATATCCATCCTCAAAATGATACGTTGCACGCAGAAATTCTCGACCTTAAATGCAAGCAGGAAGAAATCTGATCCCAACATGCCACTGTCAAACAATAAACTGAGACACACATCAAGTCTTAGGCACAGGTGGTTCAGGAAAAGGATAAAACTCCTACCCATGTTCCGGCAGTTGAGGAGGTGGTGCAAGCAAAAACTATGGAAGAACACACCAGACGAGTGAGAGAAATGAATCTCAAGGTGAGAGGTCTCCCCTTAACTCACTCTTCTCTGGATCCTATGGAAGTGGGGGCTAGGTTCCTTCAAGATACCCTTAGCCTCCCTGATATAGCTATGGATAGAGCTTGGTTGGGTTACTACTCCACTATCTTCCTTAGGTTTTATACTGCATCTGATTGACTCCATGCCCTCAGGGCTGAACGGAAGTTGTTTTCTCTCTTCAACAGGATTTTCTTGGATAAGGATATCACTCAAGCACAGGTTGCAGAACTTAAGCAATCTAGAGAACATGTTATGTCAGCACGATAGGAAGGGAAATCGGCAGTTATCAGGAATCTTCGAGCAGTCATTCGGGACTCCTTCCCACCTAGGTGGGAACCCCGAACTGGAGGTTCCAACTAATGGGCCCGCTTGGGGAGACGACAGGGTATAGGCATCTCTATCCATTGTTGGAATGGAAATGGATCTTTCTGCTCATCACTGGGACTTTTTCATGACACTCTCGAATCAACGGACATCCTCTTCATGATTAAGACTCATGCAAGCCTGTTCGACCTCTCCCAGATATCGTAGGTTACTGTTGGTTCTCAGTTGTAGGAAGGAAATGACGAGATTGGGAGGGGTCAGAGGATTGGGTGGAGTTACTTGTTCGGATAGTGTTATCGTGAAATCTAGTGTCTACTCAGAACTACTAGTCCCACTAAGACTGGTAGCTGTCTTAGAAACAAACAAACTAAAACTACTTTCATTTTCCTTTATGATAAATAGATAAGAGTGGAATGAAGGACACCAACCTCAGTCTTGCGCTTGGTTCCTAGCTCGGTTCCTCTCCCTTCTTCTGACAGATCCTTGCCGCTCCCCTCTCGTCAACACAGCTTCAAATATCACCTGTGGAATCAAAGAAGCATAATACTATCGAAGAACAGAGATCTACAATCATAAACAATATAGGACCAGATATATATTGACCACACAAATGCATATAACATCAAACATGCAAGAATGTGGAGGAAAACTCGAATAGCTTTATTAATATCAAGAATAGCAAAGAGGATTACAACCAATTGTTCTGCCCAGCATCATCCTCCAGCATGAGAGCCCTTCTTTCACCTCATGAAAAGCTTAGATCACCCAACACTATGATGTTCCAACAAGAAACCAACAGCACTTCCTTACAAGATACAAAATTCCAGCCTTCTGGATCTCTGGGATGAGGGATCCATATATAGATGTTTGCAGGGGGGTGAGTCGGCTGCCGTGTTTGTGATTAGTGTCCTCTCTCTGATAGTTCTTGATTCCACTTGGAGATTGATGATCTCTTACTCATCCCTGGGCGAATTCAGAGAGGCAAGTGTCATAGGAGAAGTTTCTAGAAGATTCCATGTCGATCCACTTTGCAAATTGCCTCTGCCATTTGTCCACTCTCACTCATCGCACCCTACAAAAGGGCTACCCAGTATGCATCGCACCTTTTACTCTGGGCAGGTGGGATGCATCGCACTTTCTGCACTGGGCAGTCTGTATGGTCCAGTTTTGACCATTTATGAGCAATTTTCTGTGGAGAACTTCTAGGAGATGATGTAATCAGCTGACCTTGTTCCTTTAGGGTATTAAACAACACTTTTAGGGACTTAGGAGCCCTTGGTTTATGGACATGTATGATTGGGGTTGCAGTGCCCAAAAATGTCTATAACAGTTGCCCCCTAAAGCATGAGGTCGTTAATCTTTTGATGTCGGGTGAAATGCTTTATCATGAGGATCCGAAGCTTTTTCGAGCTGGAAGGCGACCTGTAATAAGATACAATACAATACATTATCTTCATAATATTTTCATGATCTAACTGAGGCGGGCATTCCCATGCTCAGCTTTATAAGTTCATTTTCATGTACATAAGACAGACGATCGTCTGTGTGCAGACTGATGATTCTGGTAGAGCCATCATCCCTTGATTCGGATGATCATCTGTTTGGCAATGATGTACATTTGATGTCTTTATTTTCCTGAATATATCGCAGCTCAGATGGATGAAACTAGATCCGGGGTCTTCAAACTCGTCCAATCCTTACTCGGAGTACAAGTTGATCCATGTGAAAAATGTTCTGGAGTCGAACATGGAAAGACGTCGCCTGATTACCAGCCAATGATGTAAGCTGTTAACAGGAGCGAGAGGAATCACCGATAATGATGATGACCCTCAAGGTATGACAGTACAATTCACGTGGTGTGAAAAAGGAACTTGGCGTCGAATACCACGTAAAATCTCTTAATCGAAGGCCATTGATGTAAACCTGTCGCCGGAAGTGAGAAACTTGCCATTGAGGCATGCAAGCTTCAAAGTATTGAAAGGGTTGTTCCTAGGTCAACTTCTTGGATAATGAGCTGATGTCGACAAGAAGTGACCCGTCGTAGGAGGGCCTTAGTGAATCCCACATCTACAACATGGAACGGAGCAAATGATTTGGTGGAGGTGAAAACGATCTGATGATACAAAGTTTAGGGTGGCAGTCATGAAAAATGGAGCGTGAATGTACTATAGTGGATGAGACACAGGTGAATTCTCTGAGTGACTTCTCTTGAACATACCGGCGACACTGACATGGATCAGTAGCATTAACCCCAAATATGGATGGTGTGACGGACCAATGGTGATATGACCGGTGAACGGAACAACCCAACCCGACTCGGATGCGGAGTGAAAGTGTCATGTTCAAGAGCGACCTTGCTACCAACAAAGTTTCTTCAAGTTTTATTCCCAATTTTTCCCCAGTCATTACTGACCAGTACCTCTTTATTTTTGTCAAGCTTGAGGAGGATAACATATGCTTGTTCTATAATTTTCCCTTCGGGCAAAACCGTCGCTATATTTTAACGAGCCTAGTGACAGTGAAACTCGTTCTTATCTGTATGGACAAGTTTGTCGCTATTCGGTTTTAACGAGTTTGACGACAAAGATAACTCGATCCTTTTCATTTTTAGAGAGTCTGAAAAGGGATGTAAAGGAAAATCCAATAATCCTTTTTCGTCATATAATCCCTCAAGTCAGAAAAAGTATAAAATAATACGAAAGGGATGAATTTTCGGTAATTTTAACGAGCCAAACAAAACAAGTGCTCGATCTTTTTGTGTAATAATCCCTCAAGTCCAAAAAGATTAAAATCTAGAGGAGGGATAGCACTTCCTATCGCTTTAACGAGTTGGAGAGGCCAATTGCTCGGCAATATTTTCATTTTTTACGAGTCAGGTGAAAAGAGCTTAAAGGAGACTCGTTTTTGAGGAACGAGTGATAATTTCAGGTAGCAGCTGATTCTAGGTAAGGTTTGGAATTTTCCAATCACGGCAGTGTCACAAGGATGGCTAACTGTATCACTTTTCGCAGTTGTTCCTCAAAAGGGGTAAACAATCAAATGGAGGTGAATGATCGGCCAAAACAGAGTGGAGGTGATGATGAGAACACGACCAAGGTGTAAAAGCTGATGATAATGCATTCACAATGGTTATTTACCAGAAATTGGTTCATTTTTTAATGAGCTTAAACTCTGGGCGAAACATTTTCTCATTGCTTGTGTTTAATTTTTAACGAGCTTGAACTCCACATAAAAACTGCTCGTGGCAGGTTTATTTTTTAACGAGCTTGAACCTTGTGGTAACATTGCTCGTGGCTAGGTTTATTTTTTAATGAGCTTGAACTTTGCGGAAACATTTCTCGTGGCGGGTTTATTTTTTAATGAGCTTGAACCCTGCGGTAACACTGCTCGTGATAAGTTCGCATGCCCCCAGCATAATAACGCAAATCAAGGTGCATGCCCCCCAAGCTTCATTGAATTCAACACGATGGTTGGAATGAAGGTTTACCTTCGAGATCTTTGAAATACTCGACTTGGATTTTACGAGATTGTAATCAAAGACTCGATTTGGAAAGGGAGTTGTTTCATTTTTTAATGAGGTTGACACAAGATAGGAATTGTCCTCAGTACTCCTTGTTTCAGTTTTTAAAGAGGTTGACAGAAGACAAGAACCATCCTCTGAATCGACCATATTTATAGTATTTGATAGAAAATCAAAACCTGAAGGATGATTAAGGTTGCTAGAATAATCTTCGTGGTAATCCGGAAGATGGGAACAATGGTGGTAATCTTCCCATGGTGCCTCTCCTATCATCTTTGACTGAATGATTCCTTTTTCTGTAGAATGTACATACAACCAAGGATCTGAAGAGGTGCCATATTCCTTAGACCTTTCTATCCAAACACTTGATGAGCGTTGATTTGGGTTTGTCCCCCAGGCTAAGAAAATTGGTTGCTACAATATTTCTATTAGCGCGATGATCCATGCTGTCAAAATGTTCAGGAAACTTCTGAATCTAGAAGATATCATGTTGCAGGTTCCCACCATGGCCACTTCCGCCAGATTGTTTGGAGGCAGTAGGGAAAAAGTCCCTATCAATGTAGGGTCTTTCAGTAGGCCTACTACGATATTTTGAAGCAAATGAGGGTTTCCGTGGATCATTGAAATGCTTCTCGTAACTTGTGAACTGTTGGGGAGAAATGTTTTTTGGTCGACAATTGTAATTCCTCCTTGGAAGGGAAATGTAATCTTCCTGAAGTAGGTCGACACAACGGCAACCATGGCATATATCCAGGGCCTTCCCAGTAGGATGTTGTAATCGAGGTTTCTGTCAATTACTTCAACATCTATTTCTATTGTTTTGCCCCCCAGTTCGACTTGCAAGTTACTTAAAATCCCGTATGGGGTGTATGTTCATCCATAAAATGCTTTTAATGTTGTCGAAGATCGCGACAAGGTTGGAGACCGTAAATTTTTCCAGCAACTCATCGACATAACACATGTAGATGCCCCCTCATCAATAATTGTTCGATGAACAGTCTTGTTGAGGGCTTTCACTTGAATGAGGAAAGCTAGTTGAGCTGGTAACTGAGGGTCATATCCTTTGTGATTAAAGGACACAAGATTGGAATCCATTGGGTCAATCCCACCTATCGCCGATAATAAAGACTGCTTTTGGGAGGGGAAATTTTGTAGTACCTCAAGTGTCAACATAGAGCATGGCGATTGGGCTAGATCTTCCACTATATTATAATGCTGTCCTGCTCTGGCACGAGGATTAAATGTCGATTTGTGTACTACTCCCTTTGGTGGCTTTATCGTTAGCTCAGGGATGATGGGTGGCACAACTACTATCGAAGTTGTTGTCGAACTACTAGGTTGATTATTATCCTTGCTGTTCGACATCTGTGGATTCTCGTAATCTTTATTCCTTGTCGATATCAAAGCATCGTTTTGCTGCTTCTAAACAGACAACATTAGCACTTGGGATGGGTATGCATTATTACTAGCAACCAGATTTGTTCCTGGATTCGGAAATGGATCTGTCAATACCGCCGAGGTTTTTGAACTCTTGAAGAATTTATTAAGCTCAGATTTATGTTGACAATCACTCGTCCAATGATCGTCATCACATATAAAGTATGGATGACTCATTTTCCTATTTCCGGAGGGGTTTGCAGGAGATTTTTTAGGAGACGACTCTTCCCATTTTTTCTTCTTCCCTTTCTTTTTCTTCTTGCCTCCTGGTTGCTTGGTTTCTTTTCCTTTGTCAGTAGACATGGCATTTACTTCCGAGGTAAGAAGTTCTTCATTTTCATTTTGACTTGAAACCGTGCGGTCCTTCTTTGACGTAGCCTTTATGGTTTTCATGCTAGTCGTACCTATCGCACCATCATCGGCATGAGAGTCTTTGTTTGATTTAGGAGGGGGAGGAATGGAAAATTCCGGTCTGGGAGCGTCGAGGATTTTATCATAGAGCATGCCAGACTAAGTATAAATCAAGTCTAGATATTGCGCACGAGCAATGACTTGCTCTTCAGTGACGACTCCTCCCTTTGTCACATCTTCTGTAATGGAAGGCAATAATGAATTAATAAACCATTCAGCTAAAAACTGATTAGGAACATATGTTTTTACCATTCTATGCCATCGTCGCCACTCATGAATATGATCGGATATGTGAGTGGCGGTTGTTTGCTTGAAATTGGTAAGAAGTTTTGTTCCCGTTTCGTACCTTATGGGTAATTGAAAATGGGTTAAAAAGGTTGTGGCTAGGGTACTAAAGTTATCAAACGAAGCTCTAGGCAACTCGATATACCATTTTGTTGCCAGACCAGTTAACGTTCGCTGAAAAGGGCGAAGCCTAATCGAATCATCATTTAGGGTGTTGGATGAACACCATAGATGAAAAGTCATCACATGATTCGACGGGTCTTCGCCCGTATTTCCATTAAATTTAGGGATATCTGACGGAAGTTTATGAGGAATCACTGGCCACCATGGGGTGTGAGTGATTGGATCGTTTGTTAGCCTATTTAGATTTGGTAACTCTAAAGTTGCCACGAAGGGCAACTGTTGATTTAGGTTCGGCGAAGCATACCCCGAATAAGATGGGATTGCCTGAGTAGTGGGTCTTTGCATACCAGCATAACGCATTTGATGCTGATAACTTTGGTAAGGTTGATGGGCATAACCATTATGGTAAGGTTGTTGACCGTGTTGAATATACGACTGCCCATTACTTGCAGAGACTTGGTGCTCAGATCCTTGGTAAACTTGTTGGAATCGTGGTTGTTGATATTGCACCAGCCATGATTGTGAAACCATTTGTTGTTGCCCAATACTGGCTGTTTCACCAAGATGAGGGGTAATGATACTTGTTTGAGCCTGGGTCGCTCCAGTTAAGGAGCCACTAATCGATGATTGTGGTGGTGTCACAGGGACAAGGGGCTATTAGATTGCAACCTGAGGAGGTTGGCATACAACAGGCAATGCTTGTACTTGCGACATTGTCACAATAGCCGGTGTAGTGGGGATATTCGACATAGGCAGATTTTGTTGCATTGAGTATACAACCCTTGGTTGTTGAGGCAATATTGGCATCCAACCACTGGATGTAATTCCAGCATAACCTGAATTCTGTTGTGAACTCTCGTATGTTTGTTCTCCTGGAGGAGACAATGAAAGGGTATATTGCCCCCCATACAGTGGTAATCTGGTACTTAAAGGAATGACTTGCCCTTGAGGACTGGATTGCCCAAATTGACACTGCGGAGGATCAATTTGATGAGACTCAACATAAGAGATTCCATATATTATTCCGGTTGAACAAATGGGAACAGACCATACTGTCGAAACGACCGCTGGATGGGATCCATCCATCGATTGAGAGCTAGTAGGGGCAGATGGTACGCCGACGAACATTGTTGGAGTGATGGCAGGAAGTTCTTCCGTCGTTGTGTCAGATGACATAGTCCTAGATGTCGACGATTTTCCAGACATATCTAGTCTATCCAAAATATTTCCTAGCAATTCTACAGGAGCTTCCGATAGTGGTAGACTAATTTCTATTGAAGAAGGATATAGGGCGATCCCAAATCCAGAATGCGATGGAGTACTAGACGGGGGATCCTCCACAATCTCTTCTATAGCAATCAATCCAGGTGGAAGAGGTAGACCGTCAGGTCCGTAAAATACTTTTGGTGCCGAAGAAGGTATAGATTTTGCAGCGACAGATGTTTGGGGAACAACACCTTTCGAATCAGCTGTAGATGAAGCCGGTTCAGGAATAAAAGTGTTGAGCTTCACACTAGGATCAGTTCTACTATCCTCTGGTGGCTGCGGAACTTCTTCTGTAAAGGCAGGGGTACCAGAAATGTTTGGAGTAACCGGAGTCTCTGAGGGTATCAGAACACTTGTTCTAACTTTACCAAGGGACTTTGAACCGGTTAAACGAGTTCACTTTGTCTGGAATAGTTTCGATTCTGGAGACAAAGACGGTTGACTCGTAAGCCTCCACGAATGACGCGGTTTCAATTGAATTTCTTCCACGATTGCGGATTACATGATCAACTAAAAATAAAGGGGAAAATGTTTCCGAATTAAATGAATTTTAGACGCTTTGACACAACTTGTTTTTTCGATTTTTAAGAGTCGAGAAAAAACAAAATATGACTCTAGTCGCCTTCAATTTTTAATGAGCCTAAAGTGACAAGTGCTCAGATGGAACTTTTCCTTTAAGGAGTCTGAAAAGGAATGAAAGAGACTACTCTGGAAATCTAGACAGAGGGATTACCAAACCAATAAAAAAATTGCAGAATACTTTTTACGGTACGGCAGTCAATCTTCCTGAATTGTGTGTTTAGTGCATTGCGATCGATAGGGCAGCAGACATGGCTTCCTATGGATAAAGGATATAGCCTATTGTGGTCTCCCAATATATACTCGACGGTACGTGGGAGCACAAGTCCGTACTGGCACTTGTCGTCTCAAAGAGGAGGAATCACCCAACCAACAGTGAGAGCGATAGTTACCAGGCTTTACGACGCCGGAATACGTCTCTAGCCTAGACTTCTAGATGTTGTGCATTAGGTTCCAAAGCATTTTTAGGTTCATTAAATTTATTTTACAGTTGATCTTTCTTAAGAAATTTTCCTTTCAGGTTCACCGCGTGATGTAGATATACAATTCCTAAAATGCAATCTAAGATGATAAACAATCGTTTAATCTTCCTTTTGTAATGAAAATCCTAGCTACTAGAGAAAGAGAGATGACATTCTTTCAAGATAGGGCATAGAGCACACACTAGATGCACCATCCTAAATCAAACCAACAAGCAATCTAAATGCAAATGCACATGCATGTATTTGTTTTCAGCCTTCTTAATGTGTGAATGACAAGAAGAAAGCTAAGTACAAATCTAAATTATCTTTTCAAAGCGACAATACTAACAAGTTTTTCTTCGAAAATGAAAGGATGATAATGACGACACTTTGCTATTTTGAATTAAAAACTGCTACCAATGATTGGAAAACTACTAATTCAAATCAAATACAAGAGTAACTATATAATCGACTATCAAGAACAATAGAATTCTTTTCTTTGACTGAAAACGACACTTGCGACACTTCCAAATTAAGAAACGACAGTCCAGTTATGCTACTACTTTGTAAAAGAGAACTAAGAATGGTGGAAAATACACAAAAACATTCACATTTCTTCTCACAATAGAGGCGGAATAATGGACAAGAAGGGGGTTTACATAGAGGTATACTGACTACAAACAGCAAAACTCCTGAATAGAGCTGAAAAGAGTGAAGAAAAACCAATGTCTAGAGGCAAAATTAGCCTTTTCTGATCAGCGCACCTATAACACAGGGAATTTAGTATGCATCCCACCTACTACACATGGGAAGTGTGATGCATATTGATATCCTTGAAGAGAGGGTGCGATGGTACAGTGTGAGACTTTTGATCTAGTTCTTGATCACAGTTTGCAGCACAGTTCAAGGATTTAGGCCGAGCAAGTGATAATCAGTAAATACAAATAATAGGGGCTGATCTAAAGAGGTTACTAGAGCCATCACTAGGGCAATCAGGATTTTTTCAAATCGATTGTTCAGTTTATAAAAAAAACTCGGAGATAGACTGAAGCAGCATTGATCTACTTTGCACTTGCATAACAAATGCAGTTCGAAGGCTAGCTGGCTTAACTTCAGGCTCTGTCTGTAAGTTTATAACATAAAAAAGTATAGACAAGCAAACAACCTATTCGCTCCCCAATGGAGTCGCCATTTTGTTATCGAGAAATCTAGTGTCTACTCAGAACTGCTAGTCCCACTAAGACTAGTAGCTATCTTAGAAACAAACAAACTAAAACTACTTTCGTTTTCCTTTATGATAAATAGATAAGAGTGGAATGAAGGACACCAACCTCAATCTTGCGCTTGGTTCCTAGCTCGGTTCCTCTCCCTTCTTCTGACAGATCCTTACCGCTCCCCTCTCGTCAACACAGCTTCAAATATCACCTATGGAATCAAAGCAGCATAATACTATCGAAGAACAGAGATTTACAATCATAAACAATATAGGACCAGATATATATTGACCACACAAATGGATATAACATAAAACATGCAAGGATGTGGAGGAAAACTCGAATAGCTTTATAATATCAAGAATAGCAAAGAGGATTACAACCAATTTTTTTGACCCAGCGTCATCCTCCAACATGAAAGCCCTTCTTTCACCTCATGAAAAGCTTAGATCACCCAACACTATGATGTTCCAACAAGAAACCAACTACGTTTCCTTACAAGATACAAAATTCCAGCCTTCTGGATCTCTGGGATGAGGGATCCATATATAGATGTTTGCAGGGGGGTGAGTCAGCTGCTGGGTTTGTGATTAGTGTCCTCTCTCTGATAGTTCTTGATTCCACTTGGAGATTGATGATCTCTTACTCATCGCTGGGTGAATTCAGAGAGGCAAGTGTCATAGGAGAAGTTTCTAGAAGATTCCATGTCGATCCACTTTGCAAACTGTCTCTACCATTTGTCCACTCTCACTCATCGCACCCTACAGAAGGGCTACCCAGTATGCATCGCACCTTTTACTCTGGGCAGGTGGGATGCATCTCACTTTCTGCACTGGGTAGTCTGTATGGTATAGTTTTGACCAATTCTGAGTATTTTTCTGTGGAGAACTTCTGGGAGATGATGTAATCAGCTGACCTTGTTCCTTTAGGTTATTAAACAACACTTTTAGGGACTTAGGAGCCCTTGGTTTATGGACATGTATGATTGGGGTTGCAGTGCCAAAAAATGTCTATAACAGATAGTGACTCACTCCATAACAGGGTATCTATGGTAGCCGAAGATGAGTTTCCCAGGTTTATGTGGATTCAGATTAGCGTCGGAGTCTCTCATCTGAGGGACATCTACATTGCAATATGTTAATTTCCCCCAACCTATTCACCATTTTCCATTCATAATAGCTCAAATGGGGACTCCTTTATAGACTTGTACACTGGAATCACCCTATACTCTAATGTTGGGTAAGCCATCCTCCTAGGTTACTTCAATGTTTGTACTAGAGATCTCCACATCCCTCTCCACGATTTATCAGAGGATGTGTTTTGTACCCAGGGGATAGATCCACATTCAGTTGGGCTTCAATGGATGTTAGATGATGCTTTGGGCCCACAACAATTTATTGTAAGCATTTATTGCAGTTGGGGGAATCACAGGAGTTGTTAATTCTAAATGGTCTTCCCTGTTTCCCAGACTCTCACTTTTTCACATGCCATCCATATGGCGAGGGTGCGAGTTTAAATGATTATGTCCTTGCTAGCCAGAACTTGCTCCATTTTATTCTCCATCTCTCGGTCTCCCCCATATCCCTTGCTGATCATTCACTTCTTTCCTTCTCTCTCCGGTTTGACCCTCCCCTTCCACCCAATCCTTCCCCTCGGGGCCCACCTCGAACCACCTTTCAATTTGACGAAGGTGACCCTGACATCTTCTCCTCTAAAATACACAAGATGCTCCCATTAGAGACCTAGTTCTCTTGGCTAAGTTGATTCTTCTTCCAGTAAATAAACCCATCTTTCATTTTCCATTTGGGAAGCAGCATTGAAATCCTTCCCTCACTCCACTTGTTCCACTTCCACCTCCCGAAAAGTTGGATCTTGCCCCATGAACAAATGGTACGATGATGAATGCAAGACTCTACATTGAGAACTTCGATATGCTTTCACCCACTCTCAACCCTTCTACCCTTACCTCAAAGCTTCTTACCATCGTCTCCTTCATCGCAAGAAATGAATCCTTGTCTCTCATAGAAGATGGGAACTTTCTACTCTCCTTGCCCACTCCCTTAAAAAATTTTGGCATACCATCCTTCCACGACGCTCCCCTCTTCTATCTTACCTCAACCCTACATCCATGTTTTCTAACACTTCCAACCTTTATGATATTCTAGGGCAGAGCCAAATTCATGTTACCTCCCCACCCCCTTCGTATTAACTATTCTCAGACAAAGATATTAAAGAGGCCATTTGGGTGATGAGAAGCAACAATGCAGCCGATGAGGAAGGCTACCAAGCAGAGTTCGTTAAACATAGTTTCCGTGTTTTTGTTAGTTATTTGGTTGATCTCTTAAACCATGTATTCCGTGAAGGTTTTCCAATGGCATGGTCACACCACATCATCCATCTGATCCACAAATCAGGCCCCATCTCAAATCCCAATAACTACATAACGATCATGGTGGGCCGCACGTTCTCGAAGTTGTATGTTATTGTTCTACATAGGAAGCTCTCCAGTGACATTGAGCAGAGAAAAATTAGAGCTAGGGGACAGGTATGTTTTTGACCAACTCATTAGACCATTGACCACATCTTCAACCTCTGCACTGTGATTAAGGAGGCATGACATCACTCTTCAAAAGTCTATTGTTGTTTCGTAGATTTTCGAAAATTTTTTGACTCTGTTCTGAGGGAAGCCTTACACCAGCGACTCAGAGATATTGACATCACGAAGACCCTATTGACAACTATTATGCACCTATATGAGTCCATTCTTGGTCGTCTTCACATGGCTCATGGGATGTTTGATTTCATCTGAAGCACTATTGGGGTTAAACAGGGTTGTCCATTGTCTCCTACCCTATTTGGGATCTATTTTGATGAGTTGGAGGATTTTCTACATGAGCATATACAAGACACTCATGGTTTCCTTCTTCACCAGGTCATGATATTTATTCTACTCTTTGTTGATGACATGGTCCTCCTCAACTCATCTCTAGAAGGATTACAGAGGCAGTTGGATTTATTAGCTTTTTTTGTGATCTTCGACAGTTGACAGTCAACCTAGGTAGAACCAGGGTTATGATCTTGAATGCGGTGAAGAAAACTTTAGACCTTGAGAGGAGAGGACGTTGAGATCACTAGCATGTATACGTACTTGGGGGTGAAATTCTCAGGTCCCCGCTTCAGTTTACGACCAGTGCTTCATCCTCGGATCAACAAAGGATATGTCTCCTTAGCCATTCTCAAGAGGCAGTTCTTTCAACATAACTTCCAGGACTTCTCGTCCAAGATGATCCTCTTGGACACCTTGATCCATCCCACTATTCTATATGGCTCAGAGGTTTGGGAACCGTCTTTACTTGAGTTAGATTGGGCTTTAGTTGAGAGATTCCAGACTCTTCTTCTCTGCTACATCATTAGATGCAAACAGACTATACCTCAGCACATCATCCTTGCAGATTTTGGAGCTCAACCCTTTCGGCTTGAAACAATCTTCAGTTTGGTCTCATTCTTGCATCATGTCTGGAGATTTGCAGACTCGATAAAGAGTAGGGACCATTACCCTTGGCATATTTCTCTTCTAAGACTATTGCTCATTCTACTCCGTCAGGCTGGGCTAGATGTTGGCTTACAGGAGTTTTAGATCTCTTAGAGTTAGTGGGCATTCAGTTGGATGGTCTCCCTCCTTTCCGATATTCCTTGGATGCTCCTAGTCACCTTCTACCTACTAGACAAGAGTTGAAAAAGATCATCAGGGAGGACATATATAGGTAGTCCATCCAAGTCACTTGGGTCAATCCTCTGGAGGGTTGTGCCCAAATACGGGCTTCTATGTTGAGCACTTCTTGGAACCGAGAGACAGGCTCATTAATCAACCCTAGTGTACATTTCACCACTGGATGCATGCTCTTCAAATTCCTCTAGGCCAGTTTAGAGTAGCTTCTCATAGACATCGGGTAGAGACGGACCACCAGATTGATAAACAAGATAGAATCTGCCAGGTATGTCATTTACAAGAAGTAGAGACCGAGGTGCACTTCGTTTTTCGATGCCCTATCTAATAAGAGATCAAAGGAAGGTTCCATTGCTTGTTTAGTGACTCTCAGACCCTGGGAGACTTTTTCATGTATCCTGATCAAAGATGTCTAGACCTATATATGCAGGAGGCTCTTAGGTTCCAAGCACATATTCTTCAGCCTCCCATCAGACCAGATCCCACACAGAGGATCACGACATTTTTTAGGGTACTACCTTTAGACAGGGGCACAAATAAACGATTGATACTGTTTCATATCTAGACTCTAAACTAATAAGGATCTGTGGGACCTCACCTTGCCACATGAGACCTCAATAATGAAACTTTCTCAGATTTGTCCCTGGGAGATGGAATAGGTCCTCCAGACTTGAGCAGTGCGCAAACTCCCCTAGACAACGAGTTAATTGACAGTCTGCACCTCCCACTGACCCTTCATCAACCTAGCAAACTTTGTGAAAAAAATTTAAGTGTTCTTTAGCCACCCTCGGATGTTAGGAGAGATGGATCTAACCCTCAGACCCATTAGCCCCTAGATCTTCTCCGTCAGGGCATTCCATACATTGTATCTTTTATGTTCCTGCATTGTACCTTATATATTCAAGCATTGTATTTTTTATAGGAGATCATTTGATTCTCCCGCATTTTATGGACATCATTGTACTCAACAATCCCTTTGACCTACTTTGTGGTCATTAGTTGGACATAAATATAATTATCTTATCTTATCTTATCTTTCCTTAGTGGATTTCTATTATCTTCTCCAATATATATTTTCAATTACAATTGTCGCACTGGCCAATTTTCTAATATTCTTTGTGTCTGATTTCACGAGGATGTACATCTTTCCTGAAAAATATACATCATGCATGAGATCTGAGCCATCTCTGATCTAAAAATTACAAGATCTAAAAAATGAATGGATTGTTAGATTATAAAAGGTTGCTTCACACCATCTCTTGCATAAGGAGATGTATCATTCTGATTGCATCTTGATATAACACACTCTTTTCTACTTGTTGGTCCAACCTTTTATCCTAAAATGGGTTTCATTTTCTACAAAGAAGGATAACAGAATGAGCCATATACTCAACAAAAACCAATTCTGCAAAAGTTTTGGTGACCTTGCAGTTTGATATAAAGTGCTTAACTGTCTTTGGTTGTTGTTTTTCTTTTATTTTTTTATCTGTATTTATGACGTACCACATGAACTATCAAAAAACAGGGCTTGGCTATGCTTATTTCATATGTTTCTAAATAATAATTCTTCTACATCAATGTCCGGGCTTCGTTTTTCACTCTTGAGTTGAAGTAGATTTATGTGAGGCTGAAGAGAAGCCTGTAAATTTTAAATGTATTTCCACTGTTCCAACTCTGGCTTTGATCAACTGACATTTAGGTTTTCATATATCTACCACTACAGAAGGTTTGATTTGTGCTCTTTATTCGAAGTAAAAACATGTGTGAAGTTTAAGGGGAACAATGATTGGGTAAATTGAATGTTGTTTGTGAAATGTAGGTCCCTTTATAATTGAAAGGTTTATCATGGAAGTGGAAATGAGCCAAAGGTGAGTGACCCATTTGGAGATTGACGATGAAGATCTCCTAGTTTCCGAAGATGCTTCTCCAATTCCACAGGGAAAGCTGAAAAGGTTGAAGAGAGTAGGGCAAGCCCTTGGTAATGATAGAAGGAAATTTCCTCCTACTTATTAAAATAAGATTGTTGATGACAGTGATCTCATGGACTATGTGAATGCTAGTGAGTTCGTGAGTAATGGTCAAGGGTTTACTACTAGTTTGGAGCAAATACAACATGCAGAGGAACAATGCATTTACAAAAACAAGTTTTTGCAATATCCTAGGTGAAGCAGACAAGGAGGATGATAAAAAAGATCATCAAGTTGATAATGTCCACACTAGAACTAAGATTTTTAAAACCATAAACACATCCATGAAATACTCTGCTTCTAAAAGTGGCAAAGATTATGAAAACTTGAAATTTCATGCTTCTATAAATGAGCATACAATTGAAACAACATAAGATAATCAAGTTTCTAATAACTACATAGAAATGGAATCAATCATAGCCAAAAACAAATCCAGGAAAAACATTCATGAAGAAAACAAACAAAGTAAGAAGCTAAAGAAGAACCAAGTTAGCAAAGATGAATTCATAGCAAATTCATCAGATGTCTTGCTCATAGCAGCTTCATTCTCCCTTGAGAAGGGGGAGGAGGAGAGGAAGAGGAAGGAGGAGGGTTCACAAGGCAAATCCAAAACATCTTTTGAATCTTTGAATACAGTGGAAAAGAAAGTGACGAAAAGGTAGATCATTGCATGAATAGTTTGATAGGCTTTGATTCACATATTATTTCAATGTGGGTTCCCATTTTCTTTGGAGAAAAACAAATTGAACCTTGAGGATATACATGCAAAATCCTAATGGCTTTTACGAGGTTTTCTTGATTGTTGTCATTTTTTTCCTCTTTTGTCCTAGATACTCTTTCAGGTTGCAGTAATTAGCAACATTTTTGAAATTCCTATGTGTAACTTGTATTTGTTTTGTGTTTAGAAACACCAAATGCTTCTTTCAAACCATAGCCAACTATTGGGAAATCAATTTCATCTGTATTGGAGAAGATCCATCTTCGAAAGCTCCAGCTTGAGAAAAAGTGGGACTTGTATGTTCACATTTTATCTTTCAAAACTTCAACTGTTATATGTTTGTTGATAGGAAAGAGGATTCAGTGGGTAATTAGATTAAAGGGTTTGTTTTTGACAACATTTTTTATTGATGACTTGAAGCAAGGTTGGGAAGGGATCCATTGTAGTGTTGCAAAGTTTTGAAGATGGTATATCTTCTGAGGAGCTTCCATAGGAAAGTCATCATAAAAGCCTTTTGGATGGTGATGAGGAAGAAGATGAACTTTTGAAGGAGATTCCTGAAATGGAGGTGAAGTTTGTAAAATAAACACATAAAACAATAAATGGAACAATAAATTCCTCGATATTTTTTCTTTGGTTATACCTTGATAGGATGGTCTAATGATTGCATTTGGGAATTAACTTTGCTTTCAGAATGAAGAAGGAGATTTAGAAGACGACAATTTTAGGGATTGCCTTGCCAATGAAAGTGGTATTCTTCAAATCCCAAACAGCCATGGTGAAACAAGCCTATGTGAGGAGGTAAGTGCTTGATCTAGATAATTTAAGCCAAGTTCATAGGGCTTCTTTCCTTTTCTTCTTGGGAGGTACCTAATATTGAGTATAATCTCACATCTATTCATGTCACACCAAATCTTTCCCTTGTTTTTTGTATCCATGATTGGATATGTTGTACACTCTCTAAGAAGATACATGTGGTGTTAAATTTTGGGAAAATAAGCAAGCATAATCTGTACGTCAATTTCCACTTAAATATTGGATTTTTGTGCTAGGTATTCTAGTCTCTTGAGCATTTAACCAGGAAATCTGCAAAAGGAAGTGTCTACTTATGCTAGAAGAATAACTAATTTCCTGCTTGATCAGTGGAAAATGAAAGATTTTCACTAGAATTAGCTTACTTGGAAATTGGATCTTATTTATTACCTATGTAGGGTACAAGGCAAGATAATTCCAAGACCAATGGTGTATTTCGAGCACCAATTGAGGACAGTTAGGTTTGAATGAATGTATTTATATATTTTTTTCTTAAGAATATATTTATATGTTATACTAGTGAATGTTTGTAATACTCAGCCATTGATATAGTTGCCACAGCCTGTAGGGTCTTTTTTGCAATTCTGAATTGAGTTCTAGAGATGATAAAGAGGAAAATCTTGATGATAGCACCCAAGAGAATGATATTTTTGTTCCAACATTATCAAATGTGAATTTGAAGTTTGATTCACATCTAGATGATGTTGAATATCATCTTTCATGTATATGTTATTTTCTTGCTTCTTAGGGCTTCCAGATCTAACCAACTACAGTCAAAGCATGACTAATTTAGGGCTTGACCAATCTTCCCTCTTATCAGTCCTCTAACTCTACTTAGATGACTCAACTAGGGAATCCAACACAATGTTGTTCATCACCTATAAACAAACCCATTACATCATTTTTAGTACTTAAGGAAAGCCATTCACATCTACTCTAGATCATGCCTCAGTTCACACCAAAAGACATACTTTAGCCTTCTAGGCTCCTGAAGCAGCTAGAAAATTACTGAGATTTTGTGGCCCTCAATACAGTGACAAGACAGTCCTTTTGTCACCTTTCTTAGTATCACATCTCTTCACAACTTGCTCAGAAATCAAGGTGAGTTTCTCTATCTTTTGGACAGACTTTAGGGCATAATATTGGTGACTGTCTATGTACTAAACTAATGCTAAAATAGGACATCAACCCTCTGTCCAAAACCTTTGGACAGACCTTGATCTCCTAGCAATCAATCAACATGAGAACCAAATCAATGTACCTTATCTTAGATTTCTACTCCATTGTCATAAGGTAACTTTTATGTGCAATTTCCTTGATACTTTCGGCCCTTTATAGGGTTCCTATACTAGCTACAGGTGTGTCCTAAACTTAACCCTAACAACCTCGTCAAAACAGTGTAAATCTCTTCTTTTAGATCTCCAACTTCTGCACCTTTACTTGAGGAAGTGTGGACCATATTCCAAGCTTCATCACAACCTACACGTTATTACTGTCCACTAAAATTAGACCTACAAGCTTGCCCATTCAGAACCTAAGACAAAGAAACTAAATGTATCTTCCTCTCCCAGCTGACTCGGCTTCTTGAGGGTATGCAACGTTTTCTTGTAGTAGTCACAATGATCTTTACGACATGCTTCTATCTTTCACCATTAACTTCACTGTAGTGTCTCTTAGATTCACACACATGTTTCCACATAGAGTTTAGAGTGTAGGAAATTTCTTGTTGTCCTTCTCATGCTCAAATCCTTTATGCTGTTGACATACTTTGATGTCTTACTGTCCATGGTAAAAGGAGACTTGTTTTTACGGTTGTCACCAGGCTTGCTCTAGAATTTCCAACTTATTTCGAATTGTTAAGCATTACTTGCGTCATCTTTTAGGAAAGACTTGCATCATGGTTATGATTAGGAAGGGAATCTATATCATTCTTAACTGATAGGCCTTGCATCAGAATTTCAAATCACTGTCAAGAAGGACTCTCAACTATATGTGATCCATAGAGGAGTATAATCTCACATCGCCTCACAACAGATTACAGATTAGTTTCTCAAGAGACTTGTATCAATTTAACAATCTAGCTTTGTTCAAAGCTCTGTTTAGTATACGTCATCGAGAGATCTTCTTAGTGTGTTAAGTATCATTGTTGAGGTAGCCTTAAACTTGCATGAAGGTTATAAAAGTAAGTGTCAAAAGTTATGAATCATTCATTAGAACTTGTTAATTTTTGGTATATTCTATGCCAGAGAAATTTATTTAAATTTTCACAGTTAGCAATCACATCAGCATTACGATAAACTGCAGATAGAACATAAATATAAAACGCAGAAGACAAGCCAAGACAAGAGGACACAGGATGTGGCGCAAGCCAGGGACAAACCCCACAACATGTGGGGAAACCCTTTGATCAAATCTTCTTTTATATTCAAAGTTCAGCAGAGAAAGAGAGAGAGTACATTGACAACTGAAGTCAACACTTTGACTTTATCTAGATCTAAGCATAGATCATCTCCTATCATCATGCTGCATCTGGTTCTCTAGTTGCACCACTTCATACTACATCATGCGGCTGTCCATGTCCATGATCTTGCTCAAACTAATGTGCATCATCATCGTGTTGCTGCCCCTGCTAATGTATCATTGTGCTGCCCATGCACATGATCTCATAGTGTTGCCCATGCTAATGTATCATTGTGCTGCTCATGCACATGATTTCATCTTGCTTCCCATCATGCTGCTGCCCATGCTCCATGTATTCATTTCATAGCCCATCTACAATATATCATGTTGCTGACCATGTTCCAAGTCATCATGCACTTATGCTACCCATCATGCTGCTCATAATGCTGCCCATTATGCTGCCCATCATACTGTTCATAATGCTGCCTTATAGTGCTGCTTTTCTTCAACGCAACTATTAGAAAGGGCCTCCAACTGCTGGCTATGGCCTGCGGCCTACCCCAGCAGTGGACTGAGATTAAGGTCTCCTCAATCTTCTAGGATAGAACCGCTGAGAGTATTGTTTTCTCTCTCGCCAACGATATATGTAGCTATGCCCAGATGGTATTGTTCTGACCCTTCTCCTCACACCATGTCTAGACTCTAGTCGTGACAAAGGTAGTGATCATCAAGTAGGGGACTGCGTATAGAATGATCACAGTCTTCTACCCATTATTGTTGAGACCACCTAGAGGGCTTCATCAAGATAGCAGCTCACCATGGTAATGTCTGAGACTATAAAGAGCACAGAACTCATATAAATACAACGTCCTTATCTGAGACTTGATTTGCCAGATTGCTATTGCGGGTTACCATAACTGTGGCATCCTTACACTTGACTGCGGCTGCTACTGCGTCTTCCCTCTCCATCACTGCGGCTTTCTGTGGCTAGACTCTTCATCACTGCGGCTTAACTGAGGCCTTTATGACAGCGGCTTCCCTTACCAAGACTGCGACTTTCTTCGTGACTGCAGCTCCACGTTAATTGCAACTTCATGTCCTCGTGACTACGGTTATGATCGTGCCTTCCATATGAGAGTCATTGTGTGTAGGGAGTCTCTCTGCCCTGCTTCCAGAACAGGGTATAAGAACAGTGTATATCATTTAATGACCAGCGTATCCACCTGTCTATTCGTTAGCAAAATAAGAGCCTGCGTGATTTGACTTCTTAAAGCCGAAGGAAGCGAATGCTCGCTCGTCTCAATAATTCAATAAGCTGTTTAGAATAGTGAGCAAGATGTTGTGGATAAGAAGGAGCGACATGAGCCAAAAACATAGTTAAATCTCCAAGCTCCTTGGCCGCAGCGGGGTCACTTCCCATGGAAGCTGATTTGAGAGCAACGTGCTGTTGAAAGACCGCGAGGCATGAATCAGCAATAAAAGCTCGCTCTCGTATCCTTGCGGATCACATTTCATGCGAGATTGCAGCGATGGGATACTCAGCTTCTCGGCGCTTTGTCCAGAGGCTCTCATGGAGGTCTCGGCTGAAGACGGACTCATCAAGGGTAAATGTGGAATATGCAAGGCGGCCATTGTCAAGGCTGCCATGGCTCAAAGTTTCAATTTCCAACACCTCTAACCACTGCTTGCTTTAAAACCGAAAGAATAACAGAAACAACGTTCCTTCTTCTTCCCTACGTTGTGGTGTTATTATATGACTGCGAGGTATGCCTTCTTTGACTGCAGCTAGGGTAAGACTAGATCAGCCTTTAGAGAAACGTATTCTCCTTTAGATCTCTCTGTCCACAAAACCCAAACACATGGAGAGAGATCACAAGAGATGTGTGAAAATGATATTAAATTATCATCTATTTATACTAAAACGAGGATGATGAATAGACATGTCAGTTGGGCTTCTAGAGCCTACATAAGAACTGGCTGGCTTGATAATAATTACATAAACAAAATAAATTCATATCTCCATAAATACTTATCAGAATCGGATGATCTTTGGATCAATCCTACACCTCTCGACAAGAGGGATCTAATAAAAATATCAGCTGCCATAAATAAGCTGACCCACATGGAGTTTGGCCCTAGTTGCCAATTTAACACTCCCTCTCAACTAGGGAGAACTCCATCCATTGATCCATAAGTCTAACTGTACTATCTCTGCCATCAGTGCCCTGCACTGCTCTACCCATCTTTGCTCAGCTCTGCTGGCTCTGCTCTACTCTACTCAGCTCTGCTGGCTTTGCTTTGCTCAGCTCTGTTGGCTCTACTAGCTCTCCTCTACTCTGCTCAGCTTTGTTGGATCTACTAGCTTTGCTCTACTCAGCTCTGCTGAACTATGAAGAAGAAGAATTGATCGAGAATGTCTCATACCATTATCCACTGACCCGAAGTCAGACTCAGAGTGCGTACCACTGGTCCCAGACCAATCTCAACTAACCCAAAGTCAGCGTCATAGTATGTACGACTCTCACTGGTCCCAGACCAGTCCTGCACTGACACGAAGTCATTCTCGGAGTATGTACCACTGGTCCCAGACCAGTCTCAGCCGACCCGAAGTCAGCGTCATAGTATGTACAACTCCTACCACTGGTCCCAGACCAGTATCATTGATCCCAAATGAATGGAGGACATCCTAGCGTAGGGAGTACGGTAGATACAACGATGCGTCCATCGGTACTACTATGGTCCCTAAATTCATTTCCCTGCTCATTGATCAGATGAGAGGTACTTCCCATGAGTCCCAGACTGCATGGGTAGGATGCCTCGACAGGAGAACTTAATCAATCCTGTCCTCACAGGAGAACACATCAATCCTGCTACAATTGCCATGGAGAACACATCAATCCAGGCTGTCATGGAGAACACATCAATCCAGGCCTCACAGGAGAACACATCAATCCTGCTACAATCGCCATGGAGAACACATCAATCCAGGCCTCACAGGAGAACACATCAATCCTGCTACAATCGCCATGGAGAACACATCAATCCAGGCCTCACAGGAGAACTAATCATCCTGCTACACAAGAGAGCGAATCATCTTGTCCCACAAGAGAGCGAATCATCTTGTCCCACAAGAGAGCGAATCATCTTGTTTCAGTGCGCACCACCAGGGGAGGGTGAGTCACCCTATGGTCGTATGTTGCTCCAATAGAACTGCAAGCCCCCCAAAGCTCCTAGAGCTCAATGTATGCAGCATGCAGGACCCTTTTACAAAGGTCTCTCGATGACTCCAAGTCGTTCGGGAACATCACAAATTTGATCTTTCCTCAGGGCTCTGTCCTGTACATCATCTTAGTGTGATGGAGCCTCCTTGATCATCGACTTACCATATCCCAGATAAGGCAGTAATTGATGTCTATCTGCTAGAGCAATTGTGAAATACGATATTCCTCAATAATCGAATCCCATCTCTGGTTGTCACAGAGATTCACAGTGGTATGCATCATGTGTACCAACAGCTCACTGAAGAGCTTCAGCAACCAGACTGCCTCACAGAAGTCCATACTATCAGGAATGTATTCTGCCTTGGTGGTGCTCAGAGTCATTGACTTCTACTTCCTACTCATCCAGGATATCGAGGCAGATTCCAAAGAGAAACAGCACTGAGAAGTGCTCTAGTGATCCTCCATACTGCCTGCCCACTCATCATTCGAATAATCATGTGGTTTCATATTTCCGGCAGTGTATCTCAATTCATGAGAGATTGTACCCTGAAGATATCTCAGAAGATTCTTGGCACCAATCTAGAGAGGCTCAACCAAATATGAGTGTTACACTAAAATTTGTCACCATGACTATTTACAGTTAGTATGGCTCTATCAACTGTCATACTATCCTCCTTGGCAAGTCTCATACCTCTGCTTTTCATGTCAAACTCCAAGAAAGAGAGAAAGTCTTTAAAAATCTATATATCTCTGGGTACGCAGTTTCTCTTAGCCTTACCTGCGTGTACGCACCCCAAGTTCACAATACCTGCGTACTTGTACGCTCTGTCTGTAAAGTGGTCGGTGCGTACTCCTGTAAAGGTCAAAAGGCGCAAGTTTCACTCCGAAAAAGTTACTTGTGGTCATTTCTAGAGCATTCTAGAAGCTTGTTTGACGTGTATGGAGCGCCTCCAGATGGTTCATGTATCCCTATGAAAGAGGAACTTATCCCATCAAGAGGGGAGCTATCCCATTCAAAGAGGGGCTTATCCCATTGATGGTGGACCTGATTAACTTCCTCTAAAGCACTATAAATACAGGAATTGGGCCAGAGGGAGGGGAGGTTGAAAGCTGAACATTCCTAAGGGTAGATGCTGCTGGAATTAGGACTCCCTTGTAAAGCTTGAGAGGAGAGATTCCCATCCTTTCCTAGCCTTATTTGAGAGTGGGTGAGCTGGTCAAAGTAAAGGAAAACTCTTGCTGGACCCTAGGAGGGACTTGCACAACACCAAGGCTCAGGTTGTAATGGTTCCTTTTGTTACCTCTTAATACAAATGAACTTATTTTTCTCAACAGATTGTTATTCATGGTTTGTTTCATATACTCCTTGGTCTATATGATAGATATGTATTGTTTTATGAGTTTATCAGGTGCTATTTAATCTTTTGGCTTGTTAGTGAATGCAGGTTTCGAAGAGAAGGAGGAGCTCATCCGGATCGGCGAGGCTGGACTACTACAAAGCGTTGGACTAAAGGTATGTTAAAGATCCCCTGATTACTTGTATTTGCAATGCATGTTTAGAGAAAGGTAGGGTTTATTTGTTTTGTTTGTCACTAGAAAGCTTTTGCTTCTAGGTAGGTCGGTTGTGTCCGCACTAACGACTCTTTCCGCATGACAAAATGGCGACTCCACTGGGGACTCCATTGATGTGAATGTTTTTTCCTTTGTATGAAACTTTGGTCTGAGAAAAGTCATTTGTTTTCTGGTTTTTGGCTGTCTGACTGTGTATTTGGGTGGGCTAGCTTAGGGTTAAATTAGATTTTAGTTTTTCTTTGTTTTGCTAGAAGTACGCAGCCTCTGCGTTGAGCACAGTGCGTACCTGTACGCACTGTAGCTTTGTGCACAGAGCGTACCCGCACCTGTGCAAACATGTTGCCTGCGTACCCTGTCAAAATTAAGAAAATTTCAATTTTCTTCTTTTTGCCTTTTAGATTTTGTTTTTAATTTTTTTTTACTGCCCAGATCCACTGGTTACCTGTCATAAATCTTCATCTAAGCTTGTTTCATTGGCATTCCTGCTTTAAGCTTTCATCAATTGGGTGTTTTGAGTCTCTTTTTGAGAAATTCTTGATTTGATTTCCTTTGGTCATTACTTGGAGGTTTGTCTCAGTCTTTTCACAATTTTGCATCTTTTTGCTTTTGTTTTTGCAAAAAAATTTCCCCCTCATTCGTCGGGGGGGGCTAAATTGTGTATGAGTGTTAATCGCCTTTGAGTGTTTTTATTTTTTGATCTTTGGAACTCTCACCCAATTTTCTCAACTTGCACTTGATTGGTTCTTAGATTACATTAGAATCGTCTTGTGTTTGAGAATTCTCTTGCATAGATCACATTTGCATAATTAGAATTCTCATTTTCAGAATATGAATGAAAAATGTGCATAGATTACATTTGCATACTTTTCAAGTGAATTGTGCATCGATTACAATTGCATAGTTTAAATTCTGGAAAATCAATCGTAGATTTATATCAGTTGTCTTTGATTTGAATTTACACAAAATTATAAAATAAAAAATTGTTTGGGGAATTGATTTGCATTAGTTTTTCTTGATAAAATTAGTGCATTAGAGAATTTGTTATATTTTCTCTTAGTGATCAATTTTTTGCATTGTTGGAAGTCAATGGAAACTCTCTCCTTACTTTAGTTAGGATTCATCGAATTGAAAAGATTACATTATCATATTCGATTGCATTCAGTTGAGTCGGGTCATAACACCATTGGTTTCATATCCATTTACCCATTTGAGTAATAACAGCCTTAATAACACAGCGCTTAATTAAAATTCATCTAGTAATTTTTACATTTCTAGGGCTCTGAAACACCAATATAGATCAGGCTAGTGTCTTGGAGTAGGAGAGTAGTTAACTCTCCAAGACAGAAAAACCAAACAAGTAGCTCATCTTGTGGTAGGATAAATCCAACTGTTACATTTATGCTCTGGGAAAGCTCCTCTTAAAGGAGAAGCATGAGACCGTGTCCGAACCAGTGAGGGGATCAATCCTCCTTCATTGGGAAAGATGCCAGATACGCACGTACTACAAACGGTAAACCTCGGATTATTATCGAGGAGCCTGGGGTCACTTGTCGGTAAACCTTGGATTATTATCAAGGAGCTGGTAAGGGGATTGAGCTTGTTACTCTGCCCTTGCGTGCTATCGGGTCGTAGACTGTTCCCCCAGGTGTATTTGTTTCTGTTGGTGATCTTAGTGACCATTATCTTTAGGGTTCTACCCAAGGTGACGGTGGAGGGAAGATCCCACTGTACCTGGAGCAGACGTCGGCTAGACTCACTTGGATTTTCTGGGGGGGTTTAGTTCACTCGAGACGGTTAAAGTGGAGGAACTTGGTCCAGTCTATTCATTAAGCAGGTTGCCTGGGTAACTGTTCCACCCGCCACTTCTGTACTGAATTCTGCGATGTTGGATTTCATCCCCAACTAGTGTTTTCGGTCCGGAAAGTTACTATTTGTGTGTGGTTTGACTCCTAGATTTGATAGCGCGTGTTAATTTGTTTGTTTTTACTTTTAGAGACCATAGGTGTGAATTGCGAATTTTAATTGTTAGGTGTGAATTGTGAATTGTTAATTTTAGTTATAAATTGTTAATAAAAATCACTGAAGTTGAATATAATGGCAAACGTTCCGGAATTTACCAACCTAGGAACCCCTCCTAACGAGAATCCTAGTACTTTTCCTTACTTTGGAAATGTTGGTCCTCCTTATATGGCTACTTTGTCATTACCTGGATTTACAATAGGATTACCGATATGGTTATTTTCAACTTCGTTGGCCCAAAGTACTCCAATTGTTCCACCTCAACCGGATGCTTCACCTCAACAGAGTTCACCATCTCAACATCACCAACCTTCTGTTGACCCTTTACCTTCTTCGCCTAATTTTTCTTCCTCCATTTCTTCCTCTTCACCTGGTAAAAGCCTTGATGCTAGTAACCAGGAGGCTAAGAAGAAGAAGAAGAAGAAGCAAGATAAGAAAGAAGTCAACCAACCAACCACGACTGTAAGTGTTAGTTGTGTTGAGGAAAACTCCAACATGCATCGTAAACCCAAATACCCTTGCAGGCTATGTAAGGGTGACCACTTACTTGTTAATTGTCCTGGTATTCCAAAGGTCTTGGAAGTATGGTCAGAAAAATCACATCAACTTTCCATTGATCCATCAACCAATGATAGTCAGGTTCCTGGGAAAAAGGGTAAATTTAGGTTTCCTTGTAATTTATGCAAAGGGAGTCATCAAACTCACATTTGCCCTCACATGGATGAAGCCTCAACATTGTTGGAAAACCTTCCTGTTTCACAGCAAGAATTTCCAACTGGTTACCGTAAACTTTCTCCCAACCTACCGTCAACTGACAGAGTGATTGATCTAAATTCAAGTACAGTCGATCACACTCTCCCATTGAAGAGTGAAACTCATGTCACTCAGGTTGATGATCCGTTAGTTGATCAAGTGGTCGATTCAATTTCACATTCGGTCGATCCCACTTTCCCTTTGGAGAGTGAACTTCATACCGCTCAGGTTCTTCTTGTTACATCAGATTCTTCTATGCCGGGGGGCATTTCACCTGTTTCTACAGAACCCCCTCCAAGCACTGAGGTCTTTTCCTTTGATTGGAATAGACTGACAGAACCTCGTCTTCCTTCCTCCATCCCTTTCCAAATCATTGTCAAGGCTGGTGGTAGGGACATACATCGCACACAGGTAGATGAAGGTGCTTCTGTTAGTATTTTATCCTCAACTGTTTTGAAAGCTTTGGGTTCCCCTTAGCTTGCGCCTATTACGCAGAATCTGAAAGCTTTTAACAGAACCATTAGTGAACCTTTAGGGATCCTTCCTAATTTTTCCATTACCTTGGAAGGTAAAATAGTCTGTATTGATCTTATGGTAGTTCGAGGTCCCTTGGATTTCAATTTACTCCTTGGGAGAGACTATGTTTATGCAATGAAAGCTGTCGTATCGACACTCTTTCGCGTGATGTCTTTCCCTCACAATGGCAGTATTGTGACTGTAGACCAGCTTTCGTTCCCTAGTCTTGTTTCAACTACCAATAATATGACACCCCTAAATGTTCCTGATTCTAAAGTGGTATCTACCCTGCCACGGGTTAATTATGTGGCAACTGGTCCCATGTTTTCAGTTACCGATGTAAGTGAACCTCTCACTGTTTGCTCATCTTCCTTTGATTTAGATCTGGTAATTGACATGGAAAACTCTATGGGATTACTTGAACACGATGTTCTTATCCCTTTTGAGTCCCTTGACATGTGTTCCTTCCAGAGAACTATTCTTCCTTCTGATGAAGACCTTTTGGAAGCCATGATCAAGGTGTGTCCATTGACATGTCTTTCTTCCAGTTGGAAGCCATGATCAATGGTGCGAGGATAGTTTGTTCCCGTCTCAACCTCGTTAAAAAATGAAACTGGATGTAGCAAGGATAGTTTTTCCTGTGTCAACCTCGTTAAAAAATGAAACAGGCTAGTATGAGGATAGTTCTTTTCCTGTGTCAACCTCATTAAAAAATGAATCAGTGTGAATGAGGATAGTTCTTTTCCTGTGTCAACCTCGTTAAAAAATGAATCAGTGTGAATGAGGATAGTTCTTTCCCTGTGTCAACCTCATTAAAAAATGAATCAGTGTGAACGAGGATAGTTTTTTCTTGTATCAACCTCGTTAAAAAATGAAACAGGCTAGCATGAGGATAGTTCTTTTACTGAGTCAACCTCATTAAAAAATGAATCAGCTAGATTTTAGGATATGTAGGTAGATTGTAGAAAGTAGGATTTTGAGGATAGTTCCTGTTACTGAGTCAACCTCATTAAAAAATGAATCAGGTATGAGGATAGTTCTTTTCTTGTGTCAACCTCCTTAAAAATGAAACAACTCCCTTTTCAAGTTAAATATTGAAAGTAAACCTTCATTCCATCCATCTGGTTGAATGTAATGAAGCCTGGGGGGCATGTATCTCATTTTGCATCATTAAACTGGGGGCATGCGAACTTCTTGAGCATAGTTCCTTGTCTTGTGTCAAGCTCGTTAAAAAATGAAACAAGGAGTCTTGAGCATAGTTCCTTGTCTTGTGTTAAGCTCGTTAGTTGTATATTTAGGTTAGTTTTTTGCATAATTTTCTTACATGCTGGGGGCATGTGAACTTATAACAAGCATAGTTTTTCATTTCAAGCTTGGGTAAACATGAAACCGAATCCGAGCATAGTTCTTTTCCTGTGTCAAGCTCGCTAAAAAATGAAACAAATCCTCCTCTAATTAAGTCGAGAGTTTGAATAGATCTCATAAATGTTAAGTTGTATATTTAGGTTAGTTTTTTGCATAATTTTCTTACAGTTTTAGGTCGAGTCTTTCAAATGATCTCGTCTTGAACCTTCATTTCATCCAACTGGTTGAATGAAATGAAGCTGGGGGGCATGCGCTCTAGTAGTTATGCTTAGGGGGCATAAAGCATAGTTTTCTCTCTGTTTCAAGCTTGTGTAAAAATGAAACTACTTTGAAGCATAGTTTTTATCTATTTCAAGCTTTTGTAAAAATGAAACCTATCTCGAGTCAATTTCAGTTATTTTCAAGACTCGTTAAACTCATGAAAATCCCGAGATTATTTTGCTATCTTTCATTCTCGTAAAACAAATGAAAATCTCGAGTTCTTTCCGTCTTTTCCTGCTCGTAAGTTAAATTGAAAGTCGGACATATCAGTACATTTTTATCATTTTTTCGAACTCGTTAAAACTTACGAAAAGGTGAAAACCATGAGTACATTTTTATCATTTTTTCGAACTCGTTAAAACTTAAGAAAAAGTGAAACCTTGGAGTTCTCTTTTAAGCCCTTTTCAGACTCCTAAAACATGAAAAGATTGCTGAGTTTTTTCTTTTTACACTCGTTAAAACGGAATTAAAAGACGGTCCCCTTATAGCCCTTTTCTGACCGTAAAAACAGGAAAAGATTGCCGGATTTTTGTCGTTTCAAATTCGATACTGGAAATAAAACGACGTGTCCTTGATCGCTTTTTACTTTTCAGGTCAAAGGCACTAATCATGAAAGTACTCCTTGGTCGTAAAGATCAAGCGGTTCTCTCAAGTATTATTTTATACTTTTTCGGGCTTGGGAGACACAACTTTACGAAAAAGTTCAACCTGGAGTCTTCTTAAATTTTTTCAGACTCTCTAAAAATGAAAAACGCCGAGTTTCTCTTATACTGGACTCGTTAAAATTTCGCAATAAAGGACCTGTTCGATTACAAACAGGAACGGACCACTCCTTCTTAGGGTTCGAATCAAAACTAAGTTGGACTCATCCGAAGGATGAGATTATAATCAAGCATATGTTATCCTCCTCAAGCTTGTAAAAAAATAAAGAGGTACTTACCAGAAATGGTGGGGGAAAAGAGAGAAAAATGAGCCCATTTGTTATCCTTTGTCTCAGAAGAAGCCTTATTACCACTCTTGAACACGACACTTTGCATTCACCTGGGTTGGGAAATCCTTTGCCTCACAGTTGATCAAACCACATTGAAAGCTTTCAGCCGGGTATTAACTTTGGGTCAAATGTCACCAAGCCATCTGTTGTGTCGTTATGTGTTCAAGAGGTCTCTGCAATAAACCATTCATCTGCAAAATACCCATCATCCATCTCGACCATCCCTGAGTCAGTCCTTACAGCTACATTTCTTCAACTTGATCTATGATTTCGTGTTGTGGGCTTGCCTGCAACGGGTCGCTTTCTATCAACATCAGCACATTATCTAGAAAGATGACCTAGAAATTGTCAGTACCTTGAAGTCTGCATGCATCAATGGCAGGTTTCTCGCCTTTGACGACAGTTTACATCATTGACTTTCGATCGAAGGATTCCGTGAAATGTTCGACATCAACTCATTCATTCACATCTCATGGATTGTACTGGGTACTTTGAGAACCATTGACATCACTGGTGGTCTCTCTCACACTTGTTAACAGTTTACATCATCGACTGGTAATCAAGTGGTTTCTACCATGTTCGACATCAACTCATTTATTCGCATGGATAGAATCGTACCTTTTCGGGAAGTAGAAATGAAGACCCTGGATCTAGTTTCCACCATCCAGGCTGCGAGGAGTTTTGTATTCATTATACAGTAGACTAATCATAAACAGATGGCTGCACCCATACTGTGTCTACAAAGTCTATGATTATGATGTACTGCAAAATCATTCCTGTATCAGAGCAGTAGTTAGTTTGTTAGTTAAAGTTTTCACTCTGAGTATGGGAATGCCTACCTCAACGACGATATGATCTTATATATGTATTTTGTGTTGAATACTTGCATGTTCCGACTGGGCTCTCCACAAGATAATCGTTGAAATGATAAAGTAATTCACCCTTCCTAGATGATATGAAACCCTAATCTACTATAGGCTTCGCACTTTAGGGGGCAATCTGTTACACTAAAATTTGTCACCATGACTATTTACAGTTAGTATGGCTCTATCAACTGTCATACTATCCTCCTTGGCAAGTCTCATACCTCTGCTCTTCATGTCAAACTCCAAGAAAGAGAGAAAGTCTTTAAAAATCTATATATCTCTGGGTACACAGTTTCTCTTAGCCTTACCTGCGCGTACGCACCCCAAGTTCACAATACCTGCGTACTTGTACGCTCTGTCTGTAAAGGGGTGGGTGCGTACTCCTGTAAAGGTCAAAAGGCGCAAGTTTCACTCCAAAAGAGTTACTTGTGGTCATTTCTAGAGCATTCTATAAGCTTGTTTGACGTGTATGGAGCGCCTCCAGATGGTTCATGTATCCCTATGAAAGAGGAACTTATCCCATCAAGAGGGGAGCTATCCCATTCAAAGAGGGGCTTATCCCATTGATGGTGGACCTGATTAACTTCCTCTAAAGCACTATAAATACAAGCATTGGGCCAGAGGGAGGGGAGGTTGAAAGCTGAACATTCCTAAGGGTAGATGCTGCTGGAATTAGGACTCCCTTGTAAAGCTTGAGAGGAGAGATTCCCATCCTTTCCTAGCCTTATTTGAGAGTGGGTGAGCTGGTCAAAGTAAAGGAAAACTCTTGCTGGACCCTAGGAGGGACTTGCACAACACCAAGGCTCAGGTTGTAATGGTTCCTTTTGTTACCTCTTAATACAAATGAACTTATTTTTCTCAACAGATTGTTATTCATGGTTTGTTTCATATACTCCTTGGTCTATATGATAGATATGTATTGTTTTATGAGTTTATCAGGTGCTATTTAATCTTTTGGCTTGTTAGTGAATGCAGGTTTCGAAGAGAAGGAGGAGCTCATCCGGATCGGCGAGGCTAGACTACTACAAAGCATTGGACTAAAGGTATGTTAAAGATCCCCTGATTACTTGTATTTGCAATGCATGTTTAGAGAAAGGTAGGGTTTATTTGTTTTGTTTGTCACTAGAAAGCTTTTGCTTCTAGGGAGGTCGGTTGTGTCCGCACTAACGACTCTTTCCGCATGACAATGAGCTCACCATGCTAACTGCAACACATATGTCTGGACGGAGGTTCTCCAAGAACATCAACACGAATGAGTTTATGAAACTCAGAGGCGTTTCCCAAATCTGGTCCTACATCATTACCACATAACTTCTGAAAGTTAAGATCCTCGAGGCAGTCACAAGCTTGCAGCTTATCTTCCCACATTCAGAATCCAACTCCCTCTGTCTCCTATAAATGAGACGGTCTGCACCTGTCAGACATAGGTCCCGGTACGAGAGGTTTATCATCCACAACCTTCGAGTAATGGTTTGGATCGGTTTCACTCCTAGTGAATCTCAGCTGCATTAGATAGCTATCAATCCTCTCATACTATGCCCGAGGTGTTTTTCTTCAAGCCATAGAGGGCTTTCTTCCACTTGTATACATGAGATTCCTTGATCATGATTCTTAAACTCCTCGGGTTAAACCTGTGAACCTGCTGCATGAGGGAAATGGTCCCCTCATAATATTTTCCTTTGGTACATTTCAAACATGTACCTTCATGCTTCTTTTTGAATTCAGGCATCCTAGTCACCATTTGACTTACAGGCCTCCGGTGTTGTGTCAATGGACATGGTCCCTAGTGGACTTCCTGCAACTTGATACAACCCTGAACTCAAAAACATCTTTAAAAGATCTATTTTCAAACACGTACCTTTCCATCGATAAGTGCCACCCTGTAACCTTTGACTTCCATTTCCAAGTTGGACATCAGGTTTGATCAGGTACATAGAAGAGATTTTGGGGTTCCTTGCTTTCGTGGAAGAGTCTACCATTTCCTTGATGACCTGCATTACTAGTCATTCTTTTGATCATTGTAGATGTCCTAGGAATGATTGTTATCTTCATCAAGAGATGTGTCTCTGCCATTCGGACACTCCTTCGCATAACGACTGAACTTATTTCAACAAGGCATCTGCCTTTCCTTCCACCCTTAGATCCGAAATTCCCAATGAAGTGATCTTAAGATGGACCATCAGAATCTTCCGTTGTGCCATTCTGATAACATTCTCTGCTTTGACTTCACCCTAGGTGAATTATAAGGAACCCATTGATCCTTCTATCTTGTCCCAACTGTCTTCGGTGATTGCTCTTTCACTCTTGCTTGGGCATTGTCTTCACCTCAGCTCTGATACCATGTTAATTTTTGGTATGTTCTATGCTAGAGCAATTTATTTAAATTTTCACAGTTAGCAATCACATTAGCATTACGATAAACTACAGATAGAACATAAATATAAAATGCAGAAGACAAGCCAAGACAAGAGGACACAGGATGTGGCACAAGCCAGGGACAAACCCCACAACATGTGGGGAAACCCTTTGATCAAATCTTCTTTTATCTTCAAAGTTCAGCAGAAAAAGAGAGAGAGTACATTGACAACAGAAGTCAACACTTTGACTTTATCTAGATCTAAGCATAGATCATCTCCTATCATCATGCTGCATCTGGTTCTCAAGTTGCACCACTGCATACTACATCATGCGGCTGTCCATGTCCATGATCTTGCTCAAACTAATGTGCATCATCATCATGTTGCTGCCCCTGCTAATGTATCATTGTGTTGCCCATGCACATGATCTCATAGTGTTGCCCATGCTAATGTATCATTGTGCTGCTCATGCACATGATTTCATCTTGCTTCCCATCATGCTACTGCCCATGCTCCATGTATTTGTTTCACAGCCCATCTACAATATATCATGTTTATTGACCATGCTCCAAGTCATCATGCACTTATGCTACCCATCATGCTGCTCATAATGCTGCCCATTATGATGCCCATCATACTGTTCATAATGCTGCCTTATAGTGCTGCTTTTCTTCAACGCAACTATTAGAAAGGGCCTCCAACTGCTGGTTATGGCCAGCGGCCTAGCTCAGCAGTGGACTGAGATTAAGGTCTCCTCAATCTTCTAGGACAGAACCGCTGAGAGTATTGTTTTCTCTCTCACCAATGATATATGTAGCTATGCCCAGATGGTATTGTTTTGACCCTTCTCCTCACACCATGTCTAGACTCTAGTCGTGACAAAGGTAGTGATCATCAAGTAGGGGACTGCATATAGAATGATCGCACTCATGAATTCTTCTACCCATTATTGTTGAGACCACCGAGAGGGCTTCATAAAGATAGCGGCTCACCATGGTAATGTCCGAGACTATAAATAGCCCAGAACTCATATAAATACAACGTCCTTATCTGAGACTTGATTTGCCAGATTGCTATTGCGGGTTACCATGACTGTGGCATCCTTACACTTGACTACGGCTGCTACTGCGTCTTCCCTCTCCATCACTGTGGCTTTCTGCGCCTAGACTCTTCATCGCTGCGGCTTAACTGAGGCCTTCATGACAGCGGCTTCCCTTACCAAGACTGCGACTTTCTTCGTGACTGCAGCTCCACGTTAATTGCAGCTTCACCTCCTCGTGACTATGGTTATGATCGTGCCTTCCGTATGAGGGTCATTGTGTGTAGGGAGTCTCTTTGCCCTGCTTCTAGAACAGGGTATAAGAACAACGTATATCATTTAATGACCAGCGTATCCACCTGTCTGTTCATTAGCAGAATAAGAGCCTGCGTGATTTGTCTTCTTAAAGATGAAGGAAGCGAATGCCCGCTCGTCTGCAATAATTCAGTAAGCTGTTTAGAATAGTGAGCAAGATCTTGTGGATAAGAAGGCACGACATGAGCCAAAAACATAGTTAAATCTCCAAGATCCTTGGCCGCAGCGGGGTCACTGCCCATGGAAGCTGATTTGAGAGCGGTGTGCTGTTGAAAGACCACCAAGCATGAATCAGCAATAAAAGCTCACTCTCATATCCTTGCAGATCGCATTTCATGTTAGATTGCAGCGATGGGAGACTCAGCTTCTCGGCGCTTCGTCCAGAGGCACTCATGGAGGTCTCAACTGAAGACGGACTCGTCAATAGTAAATGTGGAATATGCAAGGTGGCCATTGTCGAGGCTGCCATGGCTCAAAGTTTCAATTTCCAACACCTCTAACCACTGCTTGCTTTAAAACCGAAAGAATAACAGAAACAACGTTCCTTCGTCTTCCCTGCGTTGTGGTGTTATTATATGACTATGAGGTATGCCTTCTTTGACTGCAGCTAGGGTAAGGCTAGATCAGCCTTTAGAGAAACGTATTCTCCTTTATATCTCTCTGTCCACAAAACCCAAACACGTGGAGAGAGATCACAAGAGATGTGTGCAAATGATATTAAATCCTCATCTATTTATACGAAAATGAGGATGATGAATAGACACGTCAGTTGGGCTTCTAGAGCCTACATAAGAGCTAGTCGGCTTGATAATAATTACATAAACAAAATAAATTCATATCTCCATAAATACTTATTGGAATTGGATGATCTTTGGATCAATCCTACACCTCTCGACGAGAGGGATCCAATAAAAATATCAGCTGCCATAAATAAGCTAACCCACATGGAGTTTGGCCCTTGTTTCCAATTTAACATAACTTCACATTTCTTTTATTTTTATATCAAATCTTCATACTCAGACTGCCAGAAGCATCTATCTCAGAGAAAATCAAATCTACTTTAGGACGATGGTTTCAGGAAACTTGCATCACTACGGTAGATATGTGCCAACACGAAGTAACCTTCCTCTTTCTAACCTTATATATGATCCCATGTTGGAAAATCAAATATAATGCAGATGATGATTAATTCTCCTGCTTGGTAATTACTTGTGAAGGTTAAATGTATTATTTTAACTTATTATTTCTTCTTCATCAAGAAATTACACAATATTAGTCTTCCAAGATCACAAAGAAATAAGAGACACAAAGATTTAGGCTTCCAGAAATGGCAAAACCCCTCAAAGAAGAAAACCCAACAATCCTCTTATTGAATCTAGTCAAAATTTGATATCTAAAATGAGAGACAAGACAAGTCTGCCACCAATTGACCAAGTCAAAATTTCCTTCAAGTGACCTTAAGTAGTCGAAATCAACACATTCAAGTCAAAGTCAAAGCTAAACAAATTTGTCTTCAAACTATTCAAATTTCAGAAATTTCGGGTCTATGATGAGGAGGTCGAAAATAGGTCTGTCAACACTTCAAAACTTCGATATTATACACAGAAAAATGTGAGATTTTCTTTAGATATAATTTAGTCAACCTTTTGGAGTATACTTGTAGTTTCTTGCTCCATTATTCTTTTAATTTTCAACTCCTTTTAGTAGTTTTAGATCACTCTATTCGATGGATGAATTGAATCTCAAGGACGTCGAACCATCTTCATATATATACCTGATTGGAGGTTGAACAATTGCCATTGAGGCCAACTTGAAGGTTGTCTTGGTCAATTTCTTGTATACTTGAGACTTAAAAAAAGTGATTTTCTTTCTTTTACAAATGTCCAAATAGGACATGTATTCAATACAAATTTCTATGACTCTTATTGAGCATGAAGAACATGCATGATAAAAAATAAAATAATTATAAATACATAAATAATTATTCTTATATTATGAAGACCGATACTAGTTACATTTTCAACATAATCCTCCATGCAAGCCACCATGCAACCCTAAGTTTTTCAAGGCTCAATTCTCTCCTTTGGAATGCCTAACAGTCCTTCAATGCAAGGTGTCCTCTAAGGAAATCAATCTCCCTTCATGTTCTCCTTACATGATGTGACCGAGCTCCATAGGTCTCCTACACTCCAAGGAAGAATGTCATACAAGCATCCATACAAGGTATAGAACTAAAAAAGTCTAGTATTCCAGGGCATCATCCAACACCAAGGATCAACCACACACCATGAAGCCCACATGTAATGAAGTACCCTAAAACATGGTATAAACACTTTTGGAGTAAACTCTGAAAGTTAGCAATCCTCTATAAAAGGTAACTTGTAAGGAACATGCTTCTATACGCTTTTCTTTGATAGTAAATGGGAGCATATTTGACTTCTTTTTTCACTTTAGAAGTCTGTTCGTAGGGCTACCAAAACTTCCCTAACTCTGTGACAACTCAACTACTCTTGTCACTCTCCATAGGTTTTACAAATCTTCCCATCTTGTCAACAATCTGATTGTTCCAGAATGCTGCATCTAGGGTTTCACAGCCAAACCTCTAAACATCCTTCACTAAAAGACTGCTTCTTAGGGCTTCGGATCTACCCAACTACATTCAAAGCTTGACTGATCTAGGGCTTGACAAATATGCCCTCTTATCAGTCCTCTAACTCTATTTAGATGACTGAACTAGAGCATCCAACACACTGTTGTTCATCACTTATAAACAAAACCATTACAACATTTTCAGTACTTAATGAAAGCCATTCATGTGTACTCTAGATCATGCCTCAGTTCACACCAAAATACATACTTTAGCCTTAGTTTAGACTCTTGAAGTAGCTAGCACAATACTGAGATTTTGTGGCCCTCAATACAGTGACAAAACAATCCTTTTGTCACCTTTCTTAGGATCACGTCTCTTCACAACCTGCTCAGAAATAAAGGTGAGTTTGTCTATTTTTTGGATAGACTAGGGTAGAATCTTGGTGATTGTCTATGTATTGAACCAGTGCTAAACTAGGGCATCAACCCTCTGTCCAAAACCTTTGTACAAACTTCCATCTCCTAGCAATCAATCAACATGAGAACCAAGTCAATGTACCTTATCTTAGATTTCTGCTTCATTGTCATAAGGTAACTTTTATGTGCACTTTCCTTGAGATTTTAGGCCCTTTATAGGGTTCTTGTACCAGCTAAAGGTGTGTCTTAAACTCGGACCTAACAATCTCTACAAAATAGTGTAAACCTCTTCTTTTAGATCTCCAACTTATGCACATTTACTTGAGGAAGTGTGGACCTTATTCCAGCCTTCATCACAACCTACATGTTATTACTGCCCACTAAAATTAGGGTCTCGTCCCTTCTTCACATCTTAGACTTTTTCAGCCCTGTACATGGAGATGTACACACAGCCATATGCCCATAACCACAAAAGACTCTACCGATAGACCTACAAACTTGCCCATTCAGAACCTGAGATAAAGAAACTAAATATTTCTTCCTCCCCTAGCTGACTCAGCTTCTTAAGGGTCTGCAACATTTTCTTGTAGTAGTCACAATGATATTTATGACATGCTTCTATCTTTCACCATTAACTTCACTGTAGTGTCTCTTAGATTCACACACATGTTTCCACAGAGAGTGTAAAGTGTAGGAACTTTCTTTTTCTTCTTCTCTTTCTCAGATGATTTATGTTGTTGACATACTTTGATGTCTTACTTTCCATGGTACAGGGGTATGTATATACATCTCAAAAAGGATATTTGTTCTTACTATTGTCACCATGCTTGCTCCAGAATTTCGGACTTGCTTTTAGTTATTAAGCATTACTTGCATCATCCTTTAGGAAATACTTGCGTCATGGTTATGATTAGGAAGGGAATCTGTATAATTCTTCACTAATAGGCCTTGCATCAGAATTCCAAATCACTATCAAGAAGGAATCTCAACTATATTTGATCCACAAAGATATATAATCTCCCATCGCTTCGCAACAGATTATAGATTAGTTTCTCAAGGGACTCGTATCAATTTTGCAATATAGCTTCTTTCAAAGCTCCGATTTGTTTAGGCCACCAGGAGTTCATATTACTATGTTAAGTACCATTGTTGAGGTAGCCTTAAAATTGCATGAAGGAAATAATAGGTAGTGTCAAAAGTTATGCATCATTATTTTCTGTTTTCCTGAGGAAAAGTATCGTAATTTTCATTATTAAGGAAAATTACATATTGTAAATTCCATAGGAATATGCAGAGTAAGTGACCGTAGTCATTTGTGGTTTGTTTAGATATGAAGGAGTCTATACAAAAAACCTAGAAGAGGGTATGGTGCCTGTATCTAATCATATACATTATATATACATATATTCAAAAATTTTCAAAATATCACCCATGGTGATTACTATTCTGTAGTCAATAGATCAAAACTAAAAAATAAGTTAGGGCTTGTCATCCCTTTGTAGACCTTGACCAATGTATGGTCTATGGAAGTACTGGTAGATCTGCTCTGGTCTATGCTCACTGATCAACCATTCCCCTCTAGGATGATGCGTTGCCACTTTTGAAAGCCAGTTTGTGAGTTCGTTGCGCTCCCTATAGATATGAGCACATGAAATATGATCAAAATGAGTTTAAAAAAAAAAAACATCATCCAATATGGTTCTGAGAGTATAAGCATGGCATATAGAAATGCAATTGAACTAGTTAATAACAATCTTGGAGTCCCCAAATACTTGTAAATGCCTGCAGTTTTTGTTTAATGCAAAGTATAAAAGATGATGAAGTGTAAGGAGCTTCGTAAAATTATTTGTGCCATACCCCAACCCCATGCAAATATGGAAGATATGTGTCTCATAAAAATGTAGGATAATGCCACCGCCACAACCGTGATCTTGTGCTGAACTGTCGAAGTAGTCCCAAGGGTGCGATTTATCTATGACCTTCGGTATGATGGTTCGAGCCGTGGCTACCAGTTCATCATCCAGAATTTCCATGTAACTATTGCATATCTTAGGTATAATGAGTGGCCAAAATATTTTCTTTCCCCAAAATATGTTGTTGTTCCTGCTCATCCAAATGTGCCAGCACACCATTAATGGGAGATTTCGGGTTTTTGGATTAGGGGCTTCGGACCACCAGCAGTTCCGAGCATTTAGTATACAATCGCCATCCCAATGCAGAGATAAATTTAGAGTATGTATCACCTACTCCCAGACGTGCTGAGTTATAGGGCATGAGAGAAAAACATGGTGATTTGATTCCTCCTCCCCACAACATAAAACACATCATGAAGGTCCCTGAAATAAGCATTTCCTAAGATTTGTTCCGGATGGGGTCTTATCCATAATTTTGTTCCACATCAAGTGATGAGTACGTGGCGGGCGTTTTAGCTTCCATATCCAGCTCCACCATCTTTCTAATGAGTTTGGTTTATGGCTTACATGGATAATAGGATATCCCTCCTTTGGTGTATAAATCCCCTTCTGAGTGTGGCCGCAAATCAGTTCATCATCTATGTCCAGTCACACATGGGATTCAATTAAATCTGTAGTGTATATCCTCCACTCCATATTCCACTAGTCTAGTATATCAAGGGCCTCTACTGATAGCCACACTTGCTGATATATAGATGTGTTCAATAAGTCCCCAATTTGTGTGATGGTTTCCACTACGCTATGATTAAGGAAATCAATCAAACCAGGAAAGAGATCGTGTAAGTTACTACATCGAATCCATGGATCAGTCCCAATCGGAGCAGACATGCCATTTCCTATCCACTAAGTTAGACCACTTCTTATGATGGGAAGGGTGTGTATAACAGATCTCCAAATCACTGATATTCCTTTCTTGTTCCTAGAAGGTTACCATATCTAGTCCATAACTGTGCGAGGCCAGATATATTTATAGGTAACCACCTCCGTCCAGAGGCTCTTGTGCTTCAGGAGAAGCCATCCTAGTTTAGCCACTAGTGCTTGAGCAAATGAAGAAATGTTTTTGAGGCCCCAACCTCCCCATTATTTGGGAGCTATAATTCTGTTCCATTTGACCCATGCATAGGGTTTCCCATCCTTGTGTCCCTTCCATAAGAAATTGAAACATACTCATTGAATCCTTTGTAATATACCTTGGGGGATCCATGCCAGAGACATCCAGAAGACCGGAGTTGCTTCCAGAATAGATTTAATGAGCACCAGTCTACTAGCTTTGGACAGTAACCGATGGCTCCAATTGCTTAATATTTTTTCCACCTTAGTGATCAACCAGGGCCAATCTGTAATTTTGTATCCATATTCTTTGATCCTGAAACCAAAGTACTTCAACCCATCCCCCATTATCAGGTTTTGGAAGGGGAAGTTATGATGTGCTTGACATGTCTCTTGTTGAGAATAAGCTGATAAAGAAATAGTGGATTTGGCCACATTTATGTCCATCCCTGTTGCGACACAAAATAGTTGGAGCACTTCAGAGGGAGTATTGTTGTCCTAAATGCCTCCATCTAAGAATATCATAATATCATCCACAAAAAGCAAATGTGTAAGTGTGCATTGCTCCTTGATCTTAAGGCCCTTGAGCCTCTTTACTCTTTTTTACAAAGCAATTAGTCTGCTTAGACCTTCCATTACAATAAAGAAAAGTAATGGAGAGAGTGGGCATCCCTGCCTAATTCCTCACTCCACCTGAAAGGAGTGGGAGGTTGATCCATTGATTAAGGTTCCAAAGGATACAGTAGTGATACAACACATGATCCATCTGATGAAGGCTAGTGGAAAGCCCAAGTGAGTAAGGATCATCTTAATAAATAGCCAGCTGACCCTATCAAAGGCCTTCGAGAGGTCAATTTTGAGCATAACCCCTTTAAGCTTCTTTTGTTTGATGGAGTGTAAGGCCTCTTGTGCAATACTGATGGCCTCATGTATTTTTTGATTATGTAGGAAGGCAAACTGTTCAGAGGAAATCTTATCAGATAAAATTGACTTGATGTGATTAACAATGATCTTTGTAATAATTTTATATAGGTAGTTACAGAGGGAAATGGGCCGGAAGTCATTGAAGGATAGCGGGGAGTCCGTCTTGGGTATGAGGGCTATATAGGTGGAATTTATAGGTTCATACATTCTACCTGATGAGCGGAATTCCTTGATCACACTGAGTAGGTCCAGGCCAATAATTTCCAAGAAGGTATGATAGAATTCCACGGACCAACCGTCTGGCCCCAGACTTTTGTCCTTCTTAAACCACTTCAGGGTGCCCTCCAGTTCCCCCATAGTTACAGGTTTGATGAGGTCCTCCTCCGAGTCTGGTTCCACAAATCTGGGATAATGCCCCGCAATGCGAATAATATCAGCAAGGGTTGTGCCTAATGGGGCTTTGAAAAGTTGCTTAAAGTGAGTGTTCCCCAGCCTAGCAAGCTGATTAAATGTATTAGAAATCAGGCCCTCTTTAGTAGGCATCTGCTAGATAATATTGTTGGCTTTCCTTTCATTGGAAAATTTATGAAAGAATTTAGTGTTGCCATCCGAGTCTCCATGTTTCTTCCCGTTCTAGCAAAATCTTGGATTTCTGGGCTTCCAAGTCCACAGGGTGTAGTTTTTCTTTGATAGAGGTGTACCCTCTACCTTGTTCATCTGTTAGTGAGGCCAGCTGATTTTCAATGTCACAGAGGGTATGTTCCCCCTTGGCCTAATCAATGGATAATCTCTTGAGATTGACCAGGTTGCGACAGAAACCAACGGCCTTCCTCTGATCATTTGGTAGGGGATGGGCGTTCCAAAAATTTGAAATTAACCTGAGATATTCAGGGTCCTTTAACTAGGTCGAGTTAAACTTGAAAGGAGCCCTAGGTTTTTTAAAGGAGTTTGCCACTTCTAGATAAATGGGGGAATGATCTGAGATCCCTCCAGTTCCCACCACTGTCTATAATTAGTGAGGGAAGTGATCAGGTATTCATGAATAAGACACCTGTCAAGTCTTTGACCCAGTGTTGCTTCTCCAGTCCTTCTGGTGTGCCAAGTTGGCATATTCTTGTTCATAGGGATGTCAATAATACTGTGTTGCTCCAGAAGTAATCCCAGCTAATCCGAGAGTGGATCCAGCTATGAGTGGTGTCCCCAGGATTCTTCATGACCGATGGTGAAGTTAAGATCTCCCCCTATAATAGTGGAATGGTCTATCAAAGGGTTCTCTAGAATCTTCTGCCAAAATTCCAGTCTACTAAGATTGGGTGCATAAATGTTCATAATACGTAGATTTCTGCTCAATTCAGCTGAAAAAATATCCATACCGAGGAACCCATGACCTCCCCAAGCAGAGGTGACCTTGATGGACTGAGGTTTTATCCCAAGCGCTAAACTCCCCGATCTCACAACAACATCCAGAGCTTGGAATTTCCATCCTGGCTTGATATTTTGGAGGGTCCTAACAATCATCTCAGATCTACCCAGGGTTTATCGTAGAAAAATAATATCACAAGGTTCACTACCCAAGAGTCTCTTGAGAGCTATTTTTTTAGAGGGGCTAGCTAAAGCCCTTCAGTTGAAGGAGAGCCACATCATGGGGGGACATTTCCAAGGGTGTCTTGTGCCCTAGGTACCCTTTCAATGGTGTTATGTGTGCCCTGAGCAACATTTGCCCCAACAATCTTGATGGCTTTGGACATCTTGGAAGGCCTCCCCGGGAGGGTTTGTGCTCAACTTGAGAGGGAGTGGTGCCTAATCCAAACGAATTTGGAGGCTCGTGGTGGGAGCAGAGGTTGTATGGATGAGATCGCAAAGCAGAAGGGGAAATAGGAATGTCTTGGAGCCCCTGTGTTCGTATAGTTGGGGGGGGGGGTGGTGGAAAAAATAGGTAATGGGGGAGGTAACCATACAAGGTGTATATGTAGATGATGCCAAATAGAAATAAAAATGATTAACATTCAGTGTAGAGGAAAAGGGAAAATAAATTGTACTTGTTGTAGGAGAAGCCACCGCAGCAGACCGGGATCTAGTCATAGGAGGGGAAATAGGTGGCATTTGGGAAGCACAGGATGGTTGAACAGTGTCCCCGGCCACTTCCTTTAGACTATCTGGACCCGTGGGATACTCGTCGATAATTGGGTCTTCTTTATAGCGATGCTTCATTCCCTTTGATGCTGGAGTAGCAGACGGCGAGAGTAGTGGGCAATCTTTATAAAGATGTCCAACGTTATGGCATCTCCAACACCTGAATGGAACACCTTCATAGTCAATATTTTATCTGCATGAGAAGTGCCTCCAATATAGGGTTATCTTCTCCTCTAGGCCTTCTCTGGTATACAGATGTACCAGAATGCGAGCCATGGTCATATTCCCCAATGTTTCATAGGGTTGGTCATGTTCCAAATAGGTGCCCAACGCATTGCCAATGTGCTTGAATACAATCAGAGACCAGTATTGCATAGGTAGCCCTAGTAAATGAACCCAGATCTACCTAGCTCCCTATTGTTCCCTCTCAGGGTCAAATAATGGATCCCATCTTTTCAGCAATAGTGGTGCTAATTCAATATGCTAGAACCTAGAGAGTATCCAATCTGTATACTCTTCCCTATGAAATCGAAGGGCGAACCAACCTCGCGCGAGCACCCTAATGGTGCGCATTTCTTCGAGTAAAGTGCCCCAAATCTCTAAGGTCCAGAGACAAAGTCTCTCCAAAGTATAATGTTGGCCCCAAATGCGGCCCACTAGGATGTTTTTGGCTGTATCAGGAACTTCCCCCATCGAGAGGTCTTCCCCTAAAGAGAGGTTGATATCCTTGTCAATAGCCTTTAGACACCTCCCTTTCTTAACTTTTTCTGACCTGCGGGTAGTCGGGTAATCCCGTATGAGACCCCTAAAGGCTTGGTTAACCATCTGCAGGGTAGAACAGGAATATTTAGTATTTGGGATTGGTGTGCTGAAGCAGCGAGAACAGATAGGGGTGCACGGTGTAGGGCCGTTGGGATTAAGGGTGCTTCCACACTGAGCAAGAAAAGGGTGGGTATCAACCCCTAGTTGAGTGATGCTAGAGGAGGAATGGTTGTAGGGCGGGGTGGAGATGTGCGGTAGATGGGACAACGACGCATTTAATATAGGGGATGGTTGTAGGCTGGTGCCGAGGAGGTTCAAGGTAGCTGGGGAGAGCCAAGGCTAGTCCAAGCCGGAGGCATCTTCAAGATTGATAGAGGGTGGTGGATGGGTCACAGATGGCCTAGGTCAGTTTGGTGTAGTGCAAAGTGCAGACAGAGGTCACAGGGATGAGCCAAAGCAGCCAGAACCCGACACAGCATGATGGTGAGTCCATATAACCTCATGGGGATTGGGGTCCTCAGAATAATCAACCGCGTCTAGGTCCATTTCTAACTGACAAGGAGAAGGTCAATGGAGGTTACGGTCTGTGTGGAAAGTGGGAGGACCAAAGTGACGGAATGCCTAGGAACCCATGGGAAGGAGGTAGGCAGAACGGAGTCAGGCGAGCCTTAGAGGTTAGCCCTGACTGTGAAGTGTAGTGCAGCACCACCTCAGAAACTCCATTTTTGCTAACCAAAGTTATTCATCATTCATTAGAACTTTGCATTTCTTTTATTTTTATATCAAATATTCATACTCAAACTATTGAAATCATCTATCTCATAGAAGCTCTAATCTTCTTTAGGACGATGGCTTCAGGGAATTTGCATCACTGTAGTAGAGATGTGCCAACACGAAGTAACTTTCCTATTTATGACCTTAGTGCTGATTTCATGTTTGAAAATCAAATATAATGCAGATGATGATTGATTCTTCTGCTTGGTAATTACTTGTGAAAGTTAAATTTATTATTTTTACTTATTATTTCTTCTTCATCAAGAAATTACACAATATTAGTCTTCCAAGATCACAAAGAAACAAGAGACACAAAAATTTAGGCTTCCAAGCCATGGGAAAACCTCTCAAAGGAGAAAACCCAAAAATATTGTTATTGGATCCAGTCAAAATGAGATATCCAAAACCAGCAACAAGACAAGTCTGCCACCAATTGACCAAGTCAAACTTTCCTTCAACTTTCAAGTGCTCTTAAGTAGTGCAAATCAATGCCTTCAAGTCAAAGTAAACACTAAACAAATCCGCCTTCAAACTATTCAAATTTTAAAATTTTGGGTCTGTGATGAGGAGGCCGAAAACAGGTCTGTCAACACTTCAGAGGTTCGATCACATACGCCGAAAAATGTAAGCTTTGCTTTAGATATAATTAAGTACACCTTTTGGAGTATACTTGTACTTTCTTACTCTGTTCTTCTTTTAATTTTCAGCTCCTTTTACTAGCTCAGATCACTCTATTCGATGGATGAATCGAATCTCAAGGAGGTCAAACCCGACTCAAGGTGGAACAACTGTCATTGAGGCCGACTTGAAGGGTATCTTGGTAAATTTCCTGTATACTTAAGACTTCAACAAGAAAAATCATTTTATTTCTTTTACAAATGTCCAAATAGGACATGTCTTGAATACAAATTTCTATGACTCTTATTGGGCATGAAGAACATGCATGGTAAAAAATAAAATAATAATAAATGCATAAATAATTATTTTTATATTATGAAGACAAATGCAAGTTACATTTTCAACATAAGCCTTCATGCAAGAAAACATGCAACCCCAAGATTTTTAAGGCTCAATTCTCTCCGTTGGAATGCCTAACAGTCCTCCAATGTTGGGTGTCCTCCAAAGGAAGAAATCTTCATTCATGTGCTACTTACATGAAGTGACCAAGCTCCATAGGTCTCCTACACTACATGGAACAATGTCATACAAGCATCCATACAAGGTCTATAACTTAAAATGTCCAGTATGCCATCATGCAACACCAAGGATCAACCACACACCATGCACCCCAAATCTAATTAAGTACCCCCAAACATGGTATAAACACTTTTCTTGTAAACTCTGAAAGTTAACAATCCTCTATAAAAGTAGCCTGTTAGAAACATGCTTCTATATGCTTTTCTCTAATAGTAAATGGGAGCATATTTGACTTCTTTCGTCACTTTAGAACTTTGTTTGTAGAGCTACCAAAACTTCACTAACTCTATGACAAATCAACTTCTCTTGTCACTCTCCATAGGGTTTACAAATCTTCCCATCTTGTCAACAATCTGACTATTCCAGAATGCTGCATCTAGGTGTTGTGGGGGAAAGTATCCAACTCGGAATGACCCTAACCCACTCTAAGGGTGACAGTTCCTTAGCAACAGCTGAAAGTAAAGCTATCTAAAGTTTCTTCTTTATGACATGCAAGAGATAAAAGGAAGAGATCCACTTACCGATGTCTTGCGCAAATGGTCGATCCAATCTCCTTTGATTGCCGCTTGCTCCCAGCTCCAAGTCTTTTCACGGGCCCAGCTACACGAGATCCTGCAAATAAGACAAGAAAGGAAACTACAAGAAGCATGCATGCATAACTGATTCAAGGATTAGCATAAATCAAATACGCAAGTAAGACAATACATCATTGAAACACATGCGAATAGAAGAACCTAAAATGCTTTATTAATATATGGAAGTAAGGTTCAGGCGGTGATACAACCATGAGAGGTCCAATCCAGCATCACCTTCCCGACGGAGAGAAATCTCTTCTTCACCTCCCTCAAGCAATCACCCAATGCTCACAACTGTAAACCAACAACAATTCTTTGCACTAAATTCCGCCCTTCAGATCCCATGGGATGAGATCCTTATATAGAGTTTTGGAGTGAAGATAAGTCAGCTTGATGTGTGACTTGTTGTCCTCTTCAACTCCAGTTGTTCTTCAGTTCTTCACTCGGAGTTTCTGTCTTCCACTTGGAGTTTTAGAAGCTCTTAACTCATCATTAGGCGAATCTTATCATCAAGTGTCTTTTTAGAAGCTTCCTGGGCACTGGCACTTTGAGAAAAAGATTCCTCCACATGTCCAAGTACGCCCAACACAGGTAGCCTTTGTTCTACTTGCTATGCAACGCAGGTAGCCTTTGTTGTACCTGCTATGCAGCGCAGATGCCTAGTGGAGCAGCTGCAATGATCCAAAACTGACCTGTTTTTGAGTGTTTTTCAGTGGAGAACTGATTTGCAGTGCTGTGGTTTGCTGACCTTGTTCCTCTAAGGGTAAGAACAACTTGTTTAGGGACTTTGGATCCCTTAGATTATTGACATTTCATGCTCTATGCTGTAAGGCACAAAAATGTCTATAACAGTTGCCCCCTAAAGTATGAGGTCGTTTATCGGGTAAAATGCTTTATTAGGAGGATCCGAAGTTCATTCAATCGCCGGGAGGTGACCTGTAACAAAATACAATACAATACATTATCTTTTCATACTTTCTTTTCATGATCTAGCTGATGTGGGCATTTCCCATGATCAGCTTTATAAATACATTTGCCGTACATAAACAGACGATCGTCTGATAAGAGACGGATAATTCTCTGCTTTTAATTATCATCCTTTTGGTAGGATGCTCATCTGCTGCACATGTCTATGTTTTTATCTCCTGAATATATATCTCAGCCCGGATGGATGAGACTAGATCCGGGGTCTTCAAACTTGTCCGATCTTCACTCTAGTACAAGTCGATCCATGTGAGAATTTCTCGAAGTCGAACATGGAAAGACATCGCTTGATTACCAGTCAATAATGTAAACTGTTAACAAGCGCGAGAGGAATCACCGATAATGATGATGACCCTCAAGGTACTGCAGCACAATTCACGTGGCGTGAATATAGGATCTGACGTCGAACACCACGCAAAGTCTCCCGGTCGAAGGTCATTAATGTATACCTATCGCCGGAAGTGAGAAACTTTCCATTGAGGCATGCAAGCTTCAAAGTACTGAGGGGGTGTTCCTAGATCAACTTCTTGGATAATGAGCTGATGTTGACAAGAAGTGATCCGTCAAAGGAGGGCCTTAATGAATCCAACATCAGTGACACGGAACGGAGCTAGTGATGATGGTGAAAACGATCTATGAAATATGATTCAGGGTGGCGGTCATGGAAGGATGAAAGATGATGTATGGTAGTGGATGGGACCCGGTTGACACTTTCTGAATGACATCTCTTGAACATATAACGACACTGATGTGATGGATCAGTAGCATTACCCCATGTATGGATGGTATGGCGAGACCATGGTGAAGGGACTGGTGAATGATAATAACCCAACCCGATATTTACGGAGGCAAAAGTGTCATGTTCAAGAGCGACTTGCTACCATTAAGCTTTGAGGCTCTTCCCAATTTTTCCCCAGTCATTTCTGACCAGTACCTCTTTATTTTTGTCAAGCTTGAGGAGGATAACATATGCTTGATCTATAACCTGCCCTTTGGGCAAGCCCATCGCTATGTTTTAACGAGCCTAGCGATAGGGAAACTCGTTCTTGTCTAAAGACAAGTTTGTCGCTATCTAATATTTTTAACGAGCCCAACGATAATGACAACTCGGTCCTTTTCATTTTTAGAGAGTCTGAAAAGGGTACATAAAGTGGACTCCAGGGGTCCTTTTTCGTCATCTAATCCCTTAAGTCCGAAAAAGTATAAAACAATACAGAAGGGATGAATGTTCGATATCTTTATCGAGCCGAACTAGACAAGCGCTCGATCTTTTCGTGCACTAATCCCTCAGGTCCAAAATATTAAAATCTAGAGGAGGGATAGCTCTTCCGGTCCTTTTAACGAGCTGGAAGGCCAAAACTCAGCAAACTTTTCATTTTTTACGAGTCGGTGAAAAGAGCTCAAAGAAGACTCGTCTTTTGAGGAACGAGTGATAAACAGGGGTAGCAGCAGATTCCAGGTACAGGTTGGAATTTTCCAATCACGGCAGTATTACAAGGATGGCTAGGTGAAATCACTCTTCGCAGTTGTTCCTCAAAATAGGTAAACAATCAAGTGGATGTGAATGATCGGCCAAATGAAAAGTGGAGGTGACGGTACACAAACACGACCAAGGCTTTTATGGCTGATGAATTTACGGTCTCAAATGGTTATTTACCGGTTCATTTTTCTGAATGAGCTTGAACACTGGGGGGAAGCTTGCTCACATGTGTGTTTATTTTTTAACGAGCATGAACTCTTGCGAAAACTGCTCGGTTTTGCGTTTATTTTTTAACGAGCATGAACTTTGCCAAAACTGCTCGTATCTTGCGTTTATTTTTTAACGAGCATGAACTTTGCCAAAACTGCTCGTTTTTACCAGTCATAAAGTAGGAAGGTCTCGTGTGAGATAGCTATTTTTTATGGAGCTTTATCTCACGAAGCTATGCTCCATATCCTCTCTTTGTGCAAGCTGGGTATCGGCTAATCTAAGGGTTAGCGGGGTTAGTCCTACCTAAAACTAAAAAGCCGCCCGAGCTTGCATTCGAAGAGGTTTGCATGCCCCTAGGTGTGAGTCTAATTTCAAGGTTACCCCTCAATTTGCAGGTAAAACATTTGTTTTACCGGGAGAGGCCTACTTCTTTCTGGTTACCCAAAGATTGTCCCGTTAATTATTTTAAACAGAAACTTTCTTCGGCGATGTCTATCATTAGGTTATCCAAAGACGGTTACAATTTGTTGCAGCAATAGAATCTCTTTCTTTGGAGGCTGCCCCTACTTATCCTCTAAAACATTTGTTTTAATGGGTGAGGCTTGCCTTTTATCCAAAGATGGTTACTACTTGCTGCTGCAAATTGATCCCCTTCTTTGGCAGAGCCTACCTATTTAGACAAAGGTGAATGACGACGCTCCGCCACGCACTTAACTTTAACAAGAGAATGTTATTCTAGAACAACCCCATTCCTAACAGCCCCTTCTGAGATTCCCAGTCTCTCTTCGTCTTCTTGTCCTTCTTCTCCACGAAGATGGCTCAGAGGAAGATTCACAAAGATGAAGGAGGGGACGGGGTACGGACTAGTCATATTCTCCCGTGGAAATTCTACTTTACACCCAAGGTTTTTTCTGCCTCCAGAGCAGACCAGGATGCATGCCCCCTGGGCTCCTGCGTTCCTTTCCCGAATCACTCACATTCATCAGGAAGAAGAACCGGGGGAAGAGACCTTTCTTGATCGAAAAGACCATTGAGGATAGGTATGTGACTATTTGCGATGCGTGATCCTGGAAATGAAAGTTGGTCTACGAGCTTGACCATTCTTCCTTCGTGTGGAAAACACATTATTCGAAAGAGTGAGGAGACTATTGCTTCCATTCAATATATGTAGTCCCATCCAAGGAGTAGGTTATAATCCAAGGGTCCTTGGACGACCATCAAATTCATCTTGACGACCTTCCCTTTCAAGGTAATAGGCACATTAGGTAGAATCCCTAATGGTCGACTGGTTCCCCTGTCAAAACCCGAGAGACGCCTTGTCTCGGGCAAAAGCGTCGGGCCACCCAGTGCTTTCCAAGCAATAGAGGACAGGATACTCACAGACGCCCCTTCATCAATGATAGTTCCAGCCATCACCATTTTGTATATTTGGACTATAATTCTAAATGGTATACTGGCTGGTAACCGGGGTCCGCCTAGTTGGTTCCAATCAAAGGACGCAACTAGGTTGCTTGGTGGTGGGACCGAATATACGGCCGGATATGATCCTGACGATGCTCCTTTCTACGATAAAGGAGTGGGCGCTTTGCCAAAATGCTCATCAGAATCGGAGTTGACGAAAAGAATATGGACGGTGTCGTCCTTATTCTCTTCGGCGGGGGTGTCAACTGAAGATGAATCCTCAGTGACTGTGGTGTTTGAAGATGAAACTTCTGAAGGGAGAACCGGGTCAACTGCCGTTTCGACCTTTGGACTTTCGTCCGGTCCGGATTCAGTAGGTTCACTTTCAGTGACTGACACTTCAGCTGGCCCTCTGAGCAAGACAGTTGTATTTTCGACCAACGAAGGACCTGGCGCGAGTTTTTGATATCCAGGAGGAAGTAGCACCGGTGCCACCGGTTGATCTTCCAAAACTCTCTTTGCCTCGTCTAAAAAGGGACAACGGTGAAGGGTGTGATCGCCTTCACACAGTTCGCAGGGGAATCTCATCCCTCTTCGTCGCCTGCGACCTTCACTTTCGTTGGTCGACGGTAAGCATTCAACCTGGTCGTCAGAGGTTGACGCTTCCGAATCGTGCAAACGAGGGGACCAGTCCCTTAGTATCCGGGGAATACTGGGACAATCACGGTGGAGGTGGTCTCCTCTACATATGACACATGGCGATTTGGGCCCGGTCCGTGCTGTGTGTGGGTTTTCGTTAGATGCCTTTTGCTTGCCCCCAGGCGCCTTTGGCTCCTTCTGCTTCTTTTCTTTCTTCTTCTTTTCCTTCTTCTTTTCCATGGGAGCTCCGCTTTTGGCGGCTTGACCTTTCGAAGAAGAAGGATCGGAGGAAGGCTCATAAGAAGTGGAAGGCTGGAGAGTAGCTCTAGACTGGTCTAACTGTTGACTCGACTGTTCAGGAACCGTGGTGGTCTGAACTACAGCGGTTGAGAATAGCCAAATTGGCAGGCCAATTGTCAGTCCTGGAAGCGACAATGTGGCCATGTGGGGCGCACCAACTTCTCCCCAAGAGGAGAAAGGGCTAGGGGTCCCATGCTGTGGAATCCCTTGGTTGGTGTGTTCCATGTTCTCAACCTTAAGATCAACGTAGGAATAAGGGGTGATTATGTTCCGTTTAGAATGAATTTTATATGACGACGCTTTTTAAGACACAACTTGCTTTTTCACTTTTTAAGAGTCAAGAAAAAGCTAAAGATGACTCTAGTCTCCTTTGATGTATTAACGAGCCCGAAGTGACAAATGCTTGGATGGACTTTTTCAGTTATAGAGTTTGAAAAAGGCCAAAAGAAACTACTCTGGAGTTCTAGGCAAGGGTGTGCCAAACCTTTCGCGAAACCACATAATACGTTTTACGGTACGAGTGGTCGATCTTCGTGAATGCTGTGTTCACTGCATCGCGATCAGTAGGGCGGCCGACACGGCTTCCTATGGATAAAGGCTTTGTTCCTATAGGGGTCCCCCAATATACGCGATGGTACGCGGGGGCACAAGTCCGTATTAGTGCTATCGTCCCTCAGGAGGAATCACCCACCTTCGTAGAGATCGACAGTCACTATGTTTAACGACACCGGTTCACGTCTCTACCTAGACCTCTACTGTGTTTCGTTATGTTTCAAAGCGTTGTTAGATAAATTCAGTTCTTTTTAGGTTGATCTTGCTTAGCAGTTTGCCTTTATGGATCACCACGTGATGTATGAGACAACTCCTAAATGCAGTCTAAGAATGATAAGCAAGCTTTTTTCAATTCTTTCAACTTATGAAAACCTTAACTACTGAAGGAAAAGAAAGACATCATCTTTTCAAACAGATCATAGAGCACACACTGATGCACTTTTCCTAAATCGACATGCAAACTGTCAAAATGCACATGCACAATGCAAGTATTTCTTTTCTTCTTCCTTAATGTTGATGTATTACAAAAAGAAAGCTGTTGTATAATTTCGAATTCAATTTCAAGCGAAAGAAAACAAGTTTTGTCCAATAATCAAAAGAACACCTTAAGATTCACTCGTTTCAACACAAGAAATACTGAAATTCAAACCATATAACGAAAGTAAATGCTCAAGCAGCTATGAACATCAATAAACTAGCTCTTAGAATCACAACGACACTTTCTCACAGGTCTAGATCCAAGAGGTCATAGCAAGACTAGTTCACTTTCGCTATGGGAAACTGTGAATGACAGCAAGAAATACAATAAGAACAATCACAGTTTCTTCATACAACTGAGGCGGAATGAAGGCAAAGAGAAGTGGTTTCAGCTGGGTATACAGGTTGACAACTGGCTGCAAAAACAATACTGAAAACTGGGCAACAGACAGTGGAGAATCCAAGTTGCACAAGGCAAAACTGGATCAGTGCAGGTGCTGCACTCTGGATCTGAGATGCAGCGCAGGTAGCCCCTTCGGGACCTGCGTTGCAGTGCAGGTAGCCTTTGTGGCAGCTGCACTGATGAGACAAGTCACGTGTCTCTCAGATTCCGGGTCACAGTTTGCTAAAAAATGAGCGGTTTTTGGCCAAATCAGAGGCTGTCAGTCAAGTATACACTAGAGGATGATTAAGGGAAGATGAACACTATCACAAAGAGCTAAAAAGAGTCCTTGTGGATTTGCTTTTCAAATCATAAACAGGCCCAGCACTGGGCTAGAGTAGCTGCCCTCTACTTTGCATTCGATGGACTCGCATGCAGTTCGATTCGGTACCCTTTTGTTTAAGAAATGAATAGCAAGAAACACAAGCTACCAACAAGACACGCTCCCCGGCGGAGTCGCCAGTCTGTTTTGGGGGAAAGTATCCAACTCGGAATGACCCTAACCCACTCTAAGGGTGACAGTTCCTTAGCAACAGCTGAAAGCAAAGCTATCTAAAGTTTCTTCTTTATGAAATGCAAGAGATAAAAGGAAGAGATCCACTTACCGATGTCTTGCGCAAATGGTCGATCCAATCTCCTTTGATTGCCGCTTGCTCCCAGCTCCAAGTCTTTTCATGGGCCCAGCTACACGAGATCCTGCAAATAAGACAAGAAAGGAGACTACAAGAAGCATGCATGCATAACTGATTCAAGGATTAGCATAAATCAAATACGCAAGTAAGACAATACATCATTGAAACACATGCGAATAGAAGAACCTCAAATGCTTTATTAATATATGGAAGTAAGGTTCAGGCGGTGATAAAACCATGAGAGTTCCAATCCAGCATCACCTTCCCGACGGAGAGAAATCTCTTCTTCACCTCCCTCAAGCAATCACCTAATGCTCACAACTGTAAACCAACAACAATTCTTTGCACTAAATTCCGCCCTTCAGATCCCATGGGATGAGACCCTTATATAGAGTTTTGGAGTGAAGATAAGTCAGCTTGATGTGTGACTTGTTGTCCTCTTCAACTCCAGTTGTTCTTCAGTTCTTCACTCGGAGTTTCTGTCTTCCACTTGGAGTTTTAGAAGCTCTTAACTCATCATTAGGCGAATCTTATCATCAAGTGTCTTTTTAGAAGCTTCCTGGGCACTGGCACTTTGAGAAAAAGATTCCTCCACATGTCCAAGTACGCCCAACGCAGGTAGCCTTTGTTCTACTTGCTATGCAACGCAGGTAGCCTTTGTTGTACCTGCTATGCAGCGCAGATGCCTAGTGGAGCAGCTGCAATGATCCAAAACTGACCTGTTTTTGAGTGTTTTTCAGTGGAGAACTGATTTGCAGTGCTGTGGTTTGCTGACCTTGTTCCTCTAATGGTAAGAACAACTTGTTTAGGGACTTTGGATCCCTTAGATTATTGACATTTCATGCTCTATGCTGTAAGGCACAAAAATGTCTATAACACTAGGGTTGGCACAACTAGACCTCTAAACGTCCTTCATTGAAAGACTGCTCCTTAGGGATTTTGGATCTACCCAACTACAATCAAACCTTGACTGATCTAGGGCTTGACAAATCTGCCCTCTTATCAATCCTCTAACTCTACTTAGATGACTGAACTAGGGCATCTAATACACTATTGTTCACCACCTATAAACAATCCCATTACATCATTTTCAGTACTTAATGATAGCCATATACATCTACTCTAGATCATGCCTTAGTTCACACCAAAAGGCATACTTCAGCCTTACTCTAGACTCCTGAAGCAGTTAGCACATTACTGAGATTTTATGGCCCTCAATACAGTGACAAAACAATCCTTTTGTCACCTTTCTTAGGGTCACATCTCTTCACAACCTTCTCATAAATAAGGGTGAGTTTCTCTATTTTTGGATAGACTAGGGAAGAATCTTGGTGACTATCGATGTACTGAACCAGTGCTACACTAGGGCATCAACCCTCTGTCCAAAACCTTTGTACAAACCTCCATCTCCTAGCAATCAATCAACATGATAACCAAGTAAATGTACCTTATCTTAGATGTTTGTTTCATTGTCATAAGGTAACCTTTATGTGCACTTTCCTTGTTATTTTCGGCCCCTTATAGGGCTCCTGTACTAGCTACAGGTGTGTCCTAAACTCGGTAGTAACAACCTCTACAAAATAGTGTAAACCTCTTCTTTTAGATCTCTAACTTCTGCAAATTAACTTGAAGAAGTGCAAACCTTATTCCAGCCTTCATCACAACCTACACGGTATTACCGTCCACTAAAATTAGGGTCTCAACCCTTCTTCATAGCTCAGACTTTTTCGGCCCTGTACATGGAGATTTACACACAACCATATGCCCAAAACCACAAAAGACACCCCCAATAGACCTACAAACTTTCCCATTTAGAACCTGAGACAAAGAAACTAAACGTATCTTCCTCTCCCAGCTAACTTGGCTTCTTGAGGGTCTATAACTTTTTCTTGTAGTAGTCACAATGATCATTATGACATGCTTTTATCTTTCACCATTAACTTCACTATAGTGTCTCTTAGATTCATGCACATGTTTCCATAGAGAGTGTAGAGTGCATGAACTTTCTTGTTGTGCTTGTCTTGCTTAGATGATTTATGTTGTTGACATATGTTGGTGTCTTATTGTCCATGGTACAAGGGTATGTATATACATCTCAAAAAGGAGACATTGGGGATGCTGGAAGCCCCGAATGGCATTGGGATCTGGGAGGGACCGCCTATCTTTTCCCAGGTATACTAGTTGACTATGACCTAGAGGGTACAGTTGACCTAGCAGTCGAGCGTGTACCTCTGCTAGGAGAGTTTCGGTGAGCACCAGTGGCCAACCAGTTCTTGGGCAGACTCCTTGGATTGTCTATGTATGAAAATTGTACATGGGGTCTGAGAATGATCAGCATACTCTGGCAAGAGTTTGTCAGAGGAGGTGTCATTAGCAAGCCACCAGACAGTGCCTTGTATGGAGCTGGGGATTCTTCAAATTTTTGTGAGACACAGAGGAACAGAGCAGTGGTGGCATCGCTGCTGAGACATGGGGAGATTCCCTTCTTGGGTCCCTTAGGGAGGACTTGGAGGGTAGATCGCCTCATAAGAGAGCATGATGATGTGATAGTGGAGGTGACGATCCAGGTTGGATGTTACTTGACGCATATGGACACAACTTTAGGCCACCTCATTCAGGGATGGGTAGGAGCATCTAACGTGGAGTAGTGGTTTGCAGATGGGCATGGAGATGCATGGGGGTGTGTTGGACACGGGATCCCCCAAGGGAAGTTTTGGGGCATAAAGCCCATATTTTGACCAAGTTCGATGTAAAGACTCTGCGCTTTATGGGAACGAAGCTCGAACTTGTAAATGAGTCATAGGGTTGTCTGCCCTTAGTTTTGTAAATGCAATGTCAGCTTTAGAGATCCACCCATGGTCCACGGACCATGGGATTGTATAAATAGAGCGAGGCTCTAAGTTGTAAATTAACGGAAGAAGGAATCAATGAATGAATGATGAATAATTGAGTCTTATCTAAGTGTAGAGTCGAGTCTTGGGTCATAGAGTAGGAGAAGGCTTTACAGCTGAGTGTGCAGAGGCCTAGTAGCCCACAGCTGAGTGCGCAGGGTGAGTCAAGTCTGTAATCAATTGAAGAAGTAATAAAGAAGAAGTTCCATATCATTTCTGTGTATCTTTTTCCTGTTTTGTGCATTGAATGTATCAAATATAATTTTCATTTCTATTGTTTATATGATGCACAAACTTATATGAATGTGTTGATAAAGTGAATATAAGATAAAGTATCTATTTACGCGAAGATGACTAACTATTAGGAGAAGATAAGTAAGATCCACGGTAACTTGGGAAATAGCACAGATCGTTGCCTTAGCAGCGCAGAAGCATGTTAGCCCCTAGTTAGGACTGCGTGAAGGTGATTATAACAGATTGCGGAGGTCTCGCAGGTCACGGTAGTGTGCGAAGTAACCTGCGTGAAGGTATTCACAATTGGACTAAAAAGCCCCTCAGACATCTCAAGGGTGTGGAAAATTGATTCCAGCATCCCCCCATATTGCTTTAGGTGAGACCTAAGTCCGTGCTTCACAGGCTGTTGCTGAAAGGGCCAGTAGGTAGGGATTTGTTTGGCTAATTAACTTCGAACCTAGGTCAGGCCCCCTCAAGCCAACAAATGGTTCCGTTGTTGGGACCGGAATCTGCAAAGAGATGTCTGATGTCGTATCATTCGAATCCAACTAAGAAGGAAGTTTAAGGTTGGTTGGACAAGAGAATTCACGAATTCGCAGTGCAGGAGAACATGAATCCCCGACTATCAAAGGAAGATTGGTTAGACTACTACCAATACGTAGAGATCCACGAAATATTCTTCACATCTTTCCCTACCGAGTTGTACAAGTGGATTGTGAAGCTAGCAGATATCTAAGGAAGGTGGAAGCTTGACGGTCCTATTGTGTGGACCCCAGAGTTGGTGCGTAGATTGGAAGCATTGGAACATAAGATCGCGCATGTTATTGATCACTGACTCGATCAGATTATAGGAGGACTCATTACTGAGTTCGCAGTAGATACTTCAATCAGTTATAGTGAGGTAGAGCAACGCTTCCTCAAATCACTGTGAGGTAAGTACATAAAGTCTCTGAATACTTGGATTAAAATGCTATTGTGTGAAAAGAGGGCTATGAGATTACGTTGATGTTCAGAGGTACACGAAGTGCAAAAACTACAGAAACAAAGGAAGTAAGGGACCAAAGAATAGCCCTTTGATTTCACCTCCACGAGGGGACGAGGAAGAGCTCGCAAAGGTCTCTCCATGAAGTGTGATCCATTTGATAAGGAAGAGGATACCATGCATACCACCCCCACCCACACCACCACCAGTTTCACTGCCTTCACCTCCATCTTCACCCGTACCACCTCCGCCACCACTGCGAGTCAACATGGCAAGCGCGATAAAGTTGCATGTGTTCAAGGGAGTAGGAAATGAGGATCTGGACCAGTTTTGGTTCGTGATAAGAGCCGTATGGGAAGTATAGGTAGTTCTAGATGAAAATATAAATAAATAGACAATAGTTAGTGCCCTGCAGGACCGTGCACTGACCTGGTACATTAAGCATTCTAATGACAATCCGAACGCGGGAATCACGAATATCCAAACTACGCTAAATAAGGAATTTAGTAGACCGAAGTCAGAAGCACAATCGATCATTGGGCTCAAAGAGATCACAACGCTATTAGGTGAGACACTCTGGGAGTTGGATCAGAGGCTGAAGTCCACAATTCATGAAGCTAATATGACTTTGATGGATGGACAACACCGCGAATGGTTTGTAGCATCTCTAACGTCGTATTTGAGGAACGCGTTGTCGCAACAGAGGTTAATGACTCAGGCAGAGGCCTTGGAGATCGCAATGAGGCTACATGAGACCAAAATACTAGATCCTAACTTGAGAGTTTAGTAGATCCATGTGGAGTTGAAAAACTTATGCCTTGAAATGCAGAGTCTGAAATAGGATAGTACAACTCGACCATAAGTGCGCGAAGAGGTATGGTGCATTAAATGTAAGGGTCAAGGTCATGACAAGGACCACTGCCTGCTGTTTGTGAATTACCTCATAGGAGGAGGATCGATGCCATTAAGGCCAGAAGCACAAATGAGACCTAGTGCGGTGTCTACTTTATGGTGCACGATTTGTCAAATAGGAGGGAAACATGCTACGGACAACTGCCATTTGTTATATAAGTATACACAAAATTTGCAGCAATTGTTCTGTAAATTTTGTAGCTTAGTAGGACACGATGAGTGCACTTGTAGGAGCTATGATTTAATGATGGATAGAACTCCCACCTATAGAGTTCAGGCCGAATTGCGGACCCTAGACCCGAGTGCAGGGATGGCGCGAACTGGATTTCAGGGGCGTGGACAAGGCCGAGGTGGAGGACGACCTGGAAGAGGTCACGGACAACTGATATGCTACAATTGCAGAGGGTCAGGACATTATGCTCATGATTGTACGAATCCAACATGCTCATCATGTTTGTGTTGTACCTTGTTTGATCATGAGATGGAGGATTGTCCTACGCTGATAGCTAGGATATGCGACAAGGGAGTGCTACCGCCTCCCCCAACTTGAAACCTATAGATGGTGAGGTCTGAGCCACAGGGGGAAGATCCAAATGTGAATATTGTGCTTCAAATTAGAATTATGATGGGAGATGATAAAGGAAAACAACCCGAAGATAGCACTTGGGTTCGCAAAGCTCTAGCGAAGGAAGCAGAGTTGTATTTGGAGCACACTAAGGAAAACTTCATGGAAGCTAAGAAGAACTTCATTGATGCCTCCACTTCAGGAAGCAAAGATAGTCCAGAGCTGAAAATGGACCCATATATGCTAACGACATTCTTGGAAACATGCATGAAGCTACTGCGCCACAACAAGGCTGTGAAAGGGATTGCAAGAACTCATTAGCAGATGTGCTAGGACCGCGGCAGGAGAACCGTGCGTAGTCTGAAAGTTTGGAAAACATAAGACAAGGACAAGGAGATAAATGAGGCTAACCGCATAGATTGGGGAATATGATATGGACCAAGTAATTCTGGACTTAGGATCGGACGCGAACGTTCTACCAAAGCAGACATGGGAGTGCATGGGGAGGCCTAAGTTGTAGTGGTATCCTATTCCGCTGTGAATAGCGAACCAACAGAAGATAATACCTCTGGGGTGATTGCAGGGAATCACTGTGGATATAGAGGGAGCGAGCGTGCTAGCAGACTTTGTGTTGGCATTATGATTCAGGTGATGTCCTTGATGGCAACTCACTCAGATGAAAGATCAAAGTATAGTAGGAAAACAACAAAGAATTACAGATCAGTCTTCACAGAATGAAGAAAGAGAGGCATACACGGGTTCATCATTAGCCAAGCTACGTATACATGCAGGTTCACTGTATACAAGTCGCATATACGTACACACACACTTTCACAAAAGGAAAAATCCGTATACCTTGGAAAACTAAGTTTTAGGTCTGAAGTATTTGGTCGATGGTATTTTGATCCATGGTATTGGTCCAAGTATTGACCCTAGGTATTTGGTCGAAGGTATTAGTCCTAAGTGGTTTTGGTCCATGGTATTGAGAAAGGCCTACAAACTATAAAAGGAGGAGAAGATCATTAGGCCAAGGTGTGCAAGTATCGAATATTTGATGAAGTGTGAGATCTAGTATGCAGGCTATTGGATTACGGTGCATAGCTAGATCTGAACCAAGGATGAACCTTAGCTGATGATGAGGAATCAAATCTAACGATGAATCAAGATCTTAAGGTGTAAAATGGATTATCTTTTATGTTGAATATCATGTATATTGTAGATATGAATACTGACACATATATGATTCTATAAATGATATGATTTGGGTATAACTAAAGTCTGGAATAGCTGCAGAACTCTGAATTTATATTTGCACATGTATACGCTGGTTGGCTTTGAGAAAATCGCGTGTACACGCAGGTTTGACACATGGAAATAGCGTATACCCTATAAAATATGCTTAAGTTGTTTCTCTTCACTGTTGCAGAGTTCTAGGTTCTGGTTTGGGTTCTGATTATTGTATTCTGGTGACAGTATTCTGAATGATCAGACTGATGGGTTGTCTAAGTGAATGATTGATTCGGTTGTGGTTGGTTCAAAAGGTGATTGGTTGATGTAGATGTATTTGATGATTGAATGATGTTGTTGATGGATCCAGTCTGAAAATTTATGAAACGTGGTCCCTAGAGGAAGAAATAAGGTTGTAGCCTTCTGTAGGTCGGAACCTACGTACTAGTAAATGTATCAGCTAGTACAAGAGCTAGGGTGTAGTAGCTCCCTTCTAGTAGAAGCTAGAGAACAAGAGAAGGTTGTAGCCTTCTGCAGGTAGAATCCTGCATACTGGTATAAGACTACACCAGTACAAAATTGTAAACAAAATTTTCTTATTATTAAACGAAGACAGAGACGACAGCAGCAGGTGGTTTTCACCCACATTAGGTTTCCACCTTATATCTTGGTGTTAATGTGTGTTGCTTGTGTGTCATGATTTATTCTTCTTTTACTGCACTATCTAATGAATTCATGATATATTGGTTAAAGTTCAATGTATGATAATTTGGGTAAATCAAAAGATCTCTGCATATATGCTGGATGCATTAAGTATAGTTGTGTATACATGCTAGTTCACTAAGCGGAAGTAGCGTAAACAAATAAGTTTTGAAAATCAAATTATTGATATGATAATACTGATTCACCCCCCTCTCAGTATTATTTTGAACAATTGGTATCAGAGCAGGTCCTTCAGAAGAAGCTTGATTGCTTGAAGGAAGATCCATCATCATGAGTAATCAAGAAAGTGGGGGATCCATCAGACCGCCAATCATTGATGGGAGAAACATTTTTTATTGGAAGGTAAGAACCACAACCTATCTTCAATCACTTGGAACAGATGTCTGGGAAATCGTGGAAGGAGGATATACATTTCCATCAGCAATTCCTACCGATACGACCAGTAAAAAGCAATATGAAACCAATGCCAAGGCTATCAATACATTATTGGGAAGTCTATCACAATTAGAGTTTGTCAAAGTTATGCAGCTCAAATCCACCAAAGAAATATGGGACAAAATTATTCTAAGCTACGAAGGAGACTCTCAGGAAAAACGTGCTAAACTGCAAACTCTCAGGATTCAATATGAAACTCTCAAAATGCATAATGATGAAAGTATAGCTAGTTACTTCTTACGTATAGATGAGGTTGTTAATTGCATGAAGAATCTGGGTGAAGAGATAAAGGAAGTTACCTTAGTTGAAAAAGTTTTAAGATCCTTGTCTGCTAAGTTTGAATCAAAAGTATCTGCCATAGAAGAAAAGCAGGATCTACAGACTATTACTATGACACAGCTGCACGGACTCTTAACTGCCTTTGAGATGAGAAAAGGAGGTCCATCAGATATGAGAGAAGATGTATTTAAATCTTCAGCAAAAGGAAAAGAAGAACTCAATGAATCAGGACATCTTTCAGAAGAAGAAGAGGAAGTAAACTTTGTCAAGAAGCTTCAACACGGTTTTGGAAGATTCAGAGGTAAACTACCTTTCAAAGGTTTTTCCTATGGTAGAGTTGGTCATTATGCTGCAAAATGTCCTCATAAAGATAAATATGATAAAGGGAAGGAATCTACAAAATGGAATATAAAACAAAGTGTAAGTAAAAAGAGCTACTATACTCCTGAAGATAGCGATGGTTTATCAAATAGTGATGAAGATGAAAATAGTAATGAATATAGACTTCTAATGGCTTATGAAGATGATGATTTTTTGGATGCTTTAAATGAAGATGACCTTTATGAAGAAATCTCTAAACTCAAATCTATTTAGAAGAAAAGAATATGATTATAGAGACCTTGACATACCAACTTGCTGAAAGAGAAAAACACAATGAAAATCTACAATGTGAAATTGTGGGTCTAAGAAAGGATCCGAGCAAACAAAAGTTCTCAATCTTAGATTTGCTAAAGGATCAAAAACCTTAAATGAAATTATCAAAGTGTAACGTTCTCCTCTGATAAAGATAGGTCTTGGATATACTGAAGAAGCATCTCAAGCACAGAAGTTGTCAACCTCCACTAAAAGCTATCTTGATGCAGCAAAGAGCAGTGAACAGTTTGACAATCATCAGCAAAGGCGTAAAGCAGATCACTAGGTAAATCAGGCTCAATTTACTTCAAGGATGAACATAAGCCACAACCAACCTCAGGTAAATCGTACTCAATTTGTTTCAAAGATGAATATCAATAGAAACTACAATCACTAGGTCAGTAGATTTGATAATCGCAGAAACTTCTTTAATGGTCAATGTTTCTCATGTCATAATTTTGAACACAAAGCTACTCAATGTGTTGCTTACAAAATCATCATGACTACAGAAACATGAAATCAAAGGAATATGATAGGGATCAAGAAAAGTTCCTATAATAACTTTTCTCCTCTTCAAAATGAAATAGAATGCTCAATCTGTAACAACTTTGGCGATGAAGAATCTGAATGCAGGAGTAAATTTCAGCAAATATCTCAAAAGGAGAAAACTCCATTAAATCCCAAAATATGGAGAAAGAAAGAACCGAAAATAGAAGGATGTGGTATAGCCTTGTATGTAGAAGGACAAGAAAACTAGTGGTAGATCGACAGTGGATGCTCAAAACATATGACAGGTGACAAAGAAAAGCTACACTAATATAATGCCTTAGAAAAGGAAAAGAGTGTCTCATTTGGAAATGAAACTCCTGCTATCATAAAAGGTAAAGTATCTATTTTCTTGAAAGAAAATGTTAAAGCTGGGAATGTTATGTATGTTGATGGCTTAAAGCATAACTTGTTGAGTGTGAGTCAAATGTGTCATCAAGGAAATGAAGTAGTGTTTCGATCAAATGGATGTGTTGTTCGTGAGCTTGATACAAGAGAAACCACGATTAAAGGTACAAGAACTCCAAACAACCTATACATACTCAAGGGAGGACAACAATAGTGCTATCTAAGCAAAAATGATGAAAACTAGCTATGGCACAGAAGATTGGGACATCTAAGCTTTTCTCAAATAAGAAAAGCATGCAGATTCCAGGCTGTTCATGATCTTCCAGATATCAACATTCCTGAAAATACTATATGAAAATCATGTCAATTCGGTAAGCAAACCAGATCTCAATTCATCGAAAAGGAAGGGTAAGCTAGTAAGCCTCTTGAACTTGTTCATACTAATTTATGTGGACCATCAAGGAAAAAGTCACCTCATGGAGAAGAATACTTTATGTTGTTCATTGATGATTTTTCCAGAATGTGTTGGATAGGTATTCTAAAGCATAAAGATGAAGCATTTGAAAAGTTCAAAGCCTTCAAGGCTTTGGTTGAAAATGAATCAGATCGCAAAATCAAATGCATCAGATCTGATTGAGGAGGGGAATTTACCTCGGATGAATTCTTTGACTTTTGTTAACAACATGGAATAAAAAGGCAATTCTCCATCGCAAGGACTCCTCAGCAAAATGGAGTGGTAGAAAGGATGAACATAACTATTCAACAAATGGCTCGAGCTATGCTAGATGAATCTGGAACTCCTGCAACCTTCTGGGGTCAAGCCGCATTCGTCGCCGTCACTATTCTCAACCAAGAAAATGTTCGGGTAAACAACACTCAAACTCCACTTGTGATCTGAAAATGAAACTACTTGTATTTTCTATTCAAGGTATTAATTTCCATTAAATTACATGTGCAAACTGTTACTCATGTCTTGCAATTGAAACAAAGTGTCTTTGGTAAATTTCTGAGCCTTATGTGTGAAGGAGTATTATTTCATTTTACTGCTTAGCATAATAAATCTGAAAAAGCATAGCAAGATATAATTACATAATATAACATAGCAATTGATGAGGTAGTTCACCCCTCTTGGGCTACATCTGTCGGGTCCAAGGCCCCCAAATGGGCATGTCCTTGCTCTTATTAGATGCTCAAATTGGTTATACAGTGATAAGAAAGCCTAAATATGCAAAATAAGTTGTGGAAATGAATTTAGAACACAATAAACAGTAAAGATTGGTTTTTGTTTCACCTCCAATGGTTAACCATAGCCCAATACAGCTCCAACACTCCCTAGGCCCTGATGGCTCTCCAAGTTTATCTTCTGAAAAAGTACCTGAAGATCAGATTTATTGACTCTAAAACTTATACCATTGGCTCTGGAATTCTCAGAATACTCGAAATCAAACAAAATTTCACCCCAAAAGGTTATGTCTAGTGAAACTTATGACCAACTGAAGTTTTGTCCAAGTTGGCCTAAGGAAACTCCACCAAATCCGGAAACTGGAGTTAACTGGCATTAATTTTGGCTTGGCGCTAAATTTGGAGCTCTGCCAGGCTGACCACCGAATAGCTATCCGAAACCATTGGCTTAAACCATGCGCATCTGAGTGGTTAATCCGGGCGGGTAAGGTTTGTTAACGTTTAATGGGTGGTTGACTGTTTTCGCTGTAGTTTTATCGGCATGTGAGCACTCTTCGGGACCCTGGCAGGTAGACCACTCTTGAGGACCGCTAGCTTCTCTCATGATACTTAGTCTCTCTCCCTGTGGTATACATAACTTGCCCATATGAAATAGCAAATTATTATGCAAATGATAATCATTCTCTTCAACACGATTCCCTTCACTCAAGTTAGCATACACATCCTTAAAATCAACATCTGATGCATACTGTTCTATATAGCTCTCATGTACAATAGAATCTTTCTTAAGTAAAGTAGTAGCACTAATAATAGGCCTTGAAAGCATATCAGCAAATTTATTGAAAATACCTTTCTTGTACCTTATTACCAAGTGAAATTGTTGTAGGAAGCCCATCCATCTAAAATGTCGTGACTGCTGCAATTTACTTTGTGACTGCAAGTACTGTAAAGGTTGATGGTCAATATGGACAACTGTTTCTTTGCCCATCAAATAGTGTTTCCACTTTTTGATGCTTTGTACCAACACATACAATCCTTATCATATGTAGGATAATTCACAACAGCACCATTAAATGTATCAGAATGAAATGCGATAGGCTTACCATGCTGTAAGAGAACTGCACCCATGGTGTAATCACTAGCATTGGTCTGAATCTCGAATGGCTATCTCAAGTTCGGTAATGCAAGAACTGGAGCTGAACCTATCTTTTCTTTCAAAGACTCGAAAGGTTTCTGTTGCTTTCCTCCCCATTGGAAAGCATGCTTCACGATGCATAGGAGCTGCTATGGCAGAGAAGTTAGAAATAAACTTCCTCCAATACTGAGCTGCACCCAAAAAACTTCTTACCTCTGTAATGGATTTGGGAGTAGGCCAATTCACAATAGCTTTTACCTTAGAATGATCAATTCTCAAAGCACCTCCTCCTACTATGTGTCCCAAATAAACCAAAGAAGTCTTTCCAAATTCACACTTTGACATTTTAAGAAATAACTAATTTTTCTTCAAAATATCAAGTACTTTCTTAACTTGCATGACATGCTATTCTCTAGTCTTGCTGAAAATTAAGATGTCATCTAAGTAGAAAATAACAAAATCATCAAGAAAAAGATGTAAGACATCATCCATTACCTGCATGAAAGTTGCAAGTGCATTGCATTAACCAAACGGCATAACAAACCACTCAAAGAGTCCTTGTTTGGTTTTAAAAGCCGTCTTCCAAATTTCACTTTCTTCAATTCTAACTTGATGATAACCACTACGTAAGTCTAACTTAGTGAAATATTTGGCATCTTTCATCTAACCTAACAAATCATCTATCCTTGGGAGTGGGTAACGATTCTTTACCGTTATTTTGTTCAATGCCCTGAAGTCCACACACATGCGCCAAGTTCCATCTTTCTTTGGAATCAACACTATCAGTGACCCACATGGCAAAGTGCTTGGTCTTATGAAACCTTTTTCCAACAAGTCTTTAATTTTCTTCTTTATTTCAGCATTCTCCATGATAGACATGCGGTACATGCCTATGTTAGGAAGAGGACAATCTGGATGCAAATGATTTCATGTTGAATCTCCCTTTTAGGAGGCAAACCTGTTGGTTCTTGAAACATCTCATGATGTGCATCAACTACATCATATAAATATAATTTAAGGGTGGAATCACAATTTTCAAATGACTCATGATTCACGTCAACCTTAGGCTTGATCATAATAAGTACACAACTCTTACTTGAATTAACTAGCCTTTTTACCTATCCCGCATTTACCATCGCTATATTTGCCTTCTTCTGATGTGCCCTGACAATGTACTCCTTGCAATATTTGAAAATATGATATTTATTTTCATGGCGATGGAAGATTTCTTTCCTGTCAAATATGTAAGGACTTCCCAAAACAATTACTGATATATCAAGCGGTACTACATCAAGTTCAACTGTGTCAATAAAGTGTGCAGTAATTGCAAAGCACAATATGCACTTTCTTGAGACTTGTAAGTTTGCATCCTTGCATATCCACCCAAGTGGATAAGTCTTTGGATGTGGAATGGTCTCAAGTTTAAGCTGTTTGACCAAGTCTTCTAATATGAGATTTTCTCATGACCCACTTGTTGGAAATAATACTGAGAGGGGGGGTTAATCAGTATTATCTAAGTCTTTTAAAACAATTCTTCCTTATTTGATCCTTGAATTATTTTTGCATGTCAGTACCATAAAATAATGAGCATGAACAAAGAAAATAGATAGTCACACCAAAGAACACAAGATGTAAGGTGGAAACCCAATGTGGGTGAAAACCACCTGCTGCAATATGTCTCTATCTTCTTTCAACTTAGAAACTTCTTTTACAATGGTTTTGTACTGGTGCAGTCCTTTACCAGTACGCAGGCTGCAACCTGCAGAGAGCTACAACTCTCTCTCTCTCATTTTCCAGTCTCTCCTGGAAGGGAGCTACAACCCCCTACTTCTTTTCATAAAGCATCAATTGAACATCAAGTACATGAAAGTTACAGACCACTACAGTTATCAGATCAGCAATAACAGAACTAACCCAGAACACCTTATCAACAGAAAAATTCAATCAACAGAACTTCTTAAGATAGAGACGCAGTTTTCCCTTCTGTGGCCTGCGTCGCGACGCAGTTCACCTTCTGCTTTCCTGCATACACCCGCAGAGATCCTTCTGCTGCACTGCGTGCCCACGCACTGTTCCTTCAACTGCACTGCGTACTGTTGCTTCAGGGACGCACCCAAAATTACTATCACGCTGCGTACTTTGCTGCAGGGACGCACCCATAAATACTATCGCGCCGCGTCCTTTTGCTGCAGGGACGCACCTAAACCTTAGTCGCTCTGCGTCCCCATGCAGGTCTCCTGTTACTGCACTGTGTCCCCCACGCAGGTCTCATGTTACTGTACTGCGTCCCCACACAGGTCTCCAGTTACTGCACTGCGTCCCCACGCAGATCTCCTGTTAAACGCCTGCGACCTTCTGATTAGGGCTGAATAGACAGTCCACTAGAGTGGCACAGATACTCAGATCTGATCATGCGCTCGAAAGATCACCCTTCACAGATTCGCCTTCAACTTCCTTTTCATATAGATCAAGCTTTTAAGACCATAACCCAATATTTCATATCTAAAGATATTCAATTTTGCAAAAGATACTTAGCCAAGTGATCTCCTTTGCTTTATATAGGCAAGCTCCTCCTTAAATCATGGAACAATACCACGAGCTGACACCATAATAACACAATACCGTCGGCTAGATACCAGGAGTAAAACACAAGAAACCCCCACGTGTGCTTTTCTCTGCCTTGAAATGTGTGCACTGGGTGGACGCACCTCCTGAACGGCTGGCCTGCGTCTCGGGACGCGGTTGCTGCATGGTTTACCTGCGGGTACGCACTTTCTGTAAGTTGTACCTGCGTACCCCTTATTTTCTTCAATAATTGATAGCTGATCATCAACCTCTGCTGCTGACTTGAAGTACAGTGATCTATCACCTGAATGGGTTGCCATCAAGGACAACACCTGTAACATATAGCCATTCCTGAACCATAATGCCAACAATCTCCCCCTTTGGACTTGATGGCAACCTCACAAACTTCAGCTTCATTCTCCCCCTTTGACATCAAGGGCAAAGGGGTATGCTCCCCCTAAGCTCATGCTCCCCCAGATCTGCAACAAAGAACCATAATCCACCATGAAAGAGATAGAGACATATTGCAGCTAATTTCCAAGATCTTCTTCTCACCATCCTCCATAATGCCAACAATGCATTATATGCTCCCCCTGAACCTGTACCATCAATCAGAAAAGGTTCAACAATAAGATGATGCATCAACAACCCCCAGCTTTTGCCTGAGGTACTCAAAAGTGTCCCTGGGCAATGGTTTGGTGAGAATATCCGCAACTTGTTCTTTAGAAGGAACATACTCCAACTTGACCTTCTGTTCAAGTACTTGTTCCCGGAGAAAATGGTACTTGATTGGTATGTGCTTGGTTTTTGAATGCATAACAGGATTCTTGGAGATGCTGATTGCACTTGTGTTATCACATAAGATGGGTATTGGTGGAGTACAAGTGATTTGAAAATCCTGCAAAGTCTGCATCATCCAAAGGAGTTGGGTGCAACAAGATGCAGCAGTAACATATTCCGCTTCAGCTGTAGACAAGGCAATTGAACTCTGTTTCTTGCTGAACCAAGATACCAGTCTGGAACCCATAAAGAACGCACCACCACTTGTGCTTTTCCTGTCATCCACGCTTCCGGCCCAATCTGCATCTGTATAAGCATGAAGTGTAAGATCTGTATCTCTAGGATACCATAAGCCATAATTTTGAGTCCCTTGAAGATATTTGAAAATTCTCTTTACTGCCTGAAGATGAGTCTCCTTCGGATTTGCCTGAAATCTTCCAACTATTCCAACTGCATGCATGATGTCCGGTCGGGTACCTGTCAAATAAAGTAAACTTCCAATCATAGATCTGTAGGTTGGTTGATGTACTGCTGCAGATTCATCATTTGCACTGAGGCTACATCCTGTGACCATGGGTGTACATACTGGTTTTGCATCTTCCATACCATATTTCTTCAAAATCTGTTTGAGATACTTGGTTTGAGATAGAAAGATTCCACCTTCTTTTTGTTGGATTTGCAAACCAAGGAAATATGTCAGTTCTCCTAGCAAGGACATTTCAAATTCTTTCTGCATGACTAAGGCAAAATTTTGACTCATAGCTTCTTCATTGCTCCCAAAAATAATGTCATCTACATACACAACAAGTATTAGCAATTTGTCATTTTCAACTTTTATATAAAGATTGCTATCTGCTGAACCTTTTGAGAAACCTTGTTGATGAATATATTTGTCCAAGCGGTAGTACCAAGCCCTTGGAGCTTGTTTGAGACCATAGAGGGCCTTTTTCAATCTGCATACGAGGTTTGGATCATTTCCAAGAATGAACCCATCTGGCTGTTCAATGTATACTTCTTCTTCCAAGTCTCCATTCAGAAAGGCTGATTTCACGTCCATTTGAAATACTTTGAAGTTTTGAAAACTTGAGAGAGCAAGAAACATTCGGATGGCCTCAAGTCTTGCAACAGGAGCAAAGGTTTCTTCGAAGTCTATTCCTTCTTGCTGCGCATACCCTTTACAAACAAGTCTGGCTTTGTTTCTAATTACTTCTCCATTTTCATTCAATTTGTTTTTGAAGACCCATTTTGTCCCGATAACATTCTTATCTTTTGGTCTAGGAACCAGCTCCCAAGTGTTGTTCTTTTCGATCTGCTCAAGTTCTTCATCCATTGCTTTCACCCAACATTCATCTTTGCATGCCTCTTTCACATTTTGTGGTTCCGTTGAGGAGAGTAATGCCAAATAGCTTGAAGCTTCTGCAACTGTTCTTCTAGTTTGTACACCTGCTTCTTTTTGTCCCATAATCTGAGATTCTGGATGGTTCTTCTGAACATATCTGGATGGAGTCTTTTCTTCTATTCTTGTTTGCTCCTCTGGTTCTTCTTGAGGTTCTTCTTGAGATTCTTCTTCTTCATCATTCTGTCTTTGAGGGTAGCCTTCATCTTCTTCGATGTCTTCACGATGTACTTGCATAGGAATGTATCCCTTCTCATCAACCACTACATCAATGCTGTCAACAATTCTGCCAAGTCTTTTATTGTAGCATTTGTATGCTTTGCTATATGGAGAGTAACCAAGAAGAATGCCTTCATCTGCTCTAGGTTCAAGTTTGCCAAGCTGCTCATCAGTATTCTTGATATAGCATTTGCTCCCAAAGATTTTGAAGTGCTTTACCGAAGGAGTCCTACCACTCCAAAGATCATGAGGAGTTTGAGTGTTGTTCACCCGGACATTTGTTTTGTTGAGAATAACAACCGCAGCATGTGCAGCTTCACCCCAGAAAGTTGCGGGAGTTCCTGATTCATCAAGCATAGCACGAGCCATTTGTTGGATTGTTCTGTTCATTCTTTCCACAACTCCATTTTGCTGGGGAGTTCTTGCTATAGAGAGTTCTCTTCTTATTCCATGTTCTTCACAGAAATCGAAAAATTCATTTGAAGTAAATTCCCCACCTCTGTCGGATCTGAGGCACTTAATTTTGTGACCTGATTCATTTTCAACCAAGGCTTTGAAGGATTTGAATTTTTCGAATGCTTCATCTTTGTGCTTCATAAGTCCTAACCAGACAAACCTGGAGAAATCGTCAATAAATAATATCAAGTATTCTTCTCCTCGAGGTGTTCTTTTTCTGAAGGGACCGCATGTATCTGTATGTACTAGCTCAAGAGGCATGCTAGCTGATCCTTCTTTCTCTGGAAAGTTAGTTCTGGTTTGTTTTCCAAACTGACATGATTTGCATATGGTGTTGTCAGGAATTTTGATATCTGGAAGATCGCGAACTGCCTGATATTTGCATGCTTTCCTTATTTGTGAGAAGCTTAGATGTCCCAACCTTCGATGCCATAACCAATGCTCTTCATCCTTGCTCAGATAGCATTGTTGTTGTCCTTCTTCAAATATGTACAGATTATTTGGAGTTCTTTTGCCTTTGAGCACTGTTTTACCTGTATCAAGATCACGAACAAGACATCCATTCGATCTGAATATAACCTCGGTTCTTTGATCACACATCTGGCTGACACTTAGAAGATTATGCTTCAATCCATCAACATACAAGACATTTCCAGCCTTGACCTTTTCTTTTAACTGAGCAATGCCTTTTCCTTTTATAGTTGCAGGAGTATCATTTCCAAAAGAGACTTTCTTTCCCTTTTCTAGAGCAGAATAAGATTCAAGTTTTTCTTTATCACCTGTCATATGCTTCGAACATCCACTGTCAATGTACCATAGATTTTCCTGTCCCTCCGCATAAAAAGCTATCCCGCATCTTTCTGTTTGAGGTTCCTTTATTCTCCATGTTTTGGTGCTTGAGGCTTGTTCCTTTTTCTGCTGAAACCTGCTCCTGCATTCAGAGTCTTCATGACCAAAATTATTGCTAATAGAACATTCAACTTCATTTTCAAGAACCGAAAAGTTGTTATAGGTCCTTTTTGTAATCCCTGTCATACTTCTTTGTTTTTGAGCTTCCCTAGTCATGATCGTTTTATATGCAACACATTGAGCTGCTTTGTGACCAAAGTTATGGCAAGAAAAGCATTGTCCATTGAAGAAACTTCTGCGGTTATCGAATCTACCAGCCAACTGATTGTAATTTCTATTTTCATCTATTTTTGAACCAAATTGAGAAGATTTTACCTGTGGCTGGTTGTAGCTTTTGTTCACCCTTAAGATGGATTGCCCCTGATAGTTTCTGTTTGTAATTCGTCCCTGCTTTAACTGATGATCTTCATTGTTCTTTTGCCCATTTCTTCTTGCCGCATCAAGATAACTCTTTGAGGTGGATGCTTGAGAGGTTTCTCCATTATAGCCCAGACCTGTCTTATTTAGAGGAGACCGCTGCACATTGATAATCTCATCCAAAGTTTCAGATCCTTTGACAAACTTAAGATTAATAGCTTTTGTTTTCTCAATCTCTTTTCTAAGACCAACAATTTCACCTTCTAGTTTTTCAAGATGTTTTTCTTTTTCATCAATTTGAAATTGTAGAGTATCAATGATCACATTCTTTTCTTCTATACATCTCTTGAGTCTAGTAATTTCCTCATAAAGGTTATCCACATCTACAGCATCCATATAATCATCATCTTCAAATGCCATTAACAACTTATATTCATTACCTCGTTCATCTTCATCACTGTTCGATAGACCATCACTATCTTCATGGGTGTAGTAGCTTTTCTTATTTGCACTTTGTTTCTTGTTCCATCTAGCAGGTTCCTTTCCTTTATCCTTATAAGCACATTTTGCAGCATAATGACCTACTCTTCCACAAGCAAAGCATTTAAAAGGTAACTTACCTCTAAACCTTCCAGAACCCCTTTGAAGATTTCTGACAAAATTTGATTCTTCTTCCTCTTCTTCTGGGACGTGACTTGCTTCATAATAACTTTCTTTACCTGATGCCTTGAAAGCAGCTTCCCTTCTGTCTGATGGACCTCCCTTTCTCATTTCATAAGCAGTTAGAATTCCATGTAGCTGAGACATAGTGAGAATTCGTAGATTTTCCTTTTCTTCTATTGCAGATACTTTAGATTCAAACTTGGTGGACAATGATCTTAGAACCTTTTCAACTACTATAGCCTCTTTTATTTCTTCACCCAAATTTTTCATACAATTAACAATCTCATCTACCCGAAGAAAATAGTTAGCCACACTTTCATCATTATACATCTTGAGAGTCTCATACTGAATCCTGAGAGTTTGAAGTTTAGCACGCTTTACCTGTTCATCTCCTTCATAGCTCGTGACAATTTTGTCCCATATCTCTTTTGCGGATTTGTAGTGCATTACCTTCATGAATTCCGTTTGGGATATACATCCCAATAGAGTACTGACTGCTTTCACATTTGTTTCATACTTCTTTTTCTCAGCTGCATCTGTAGGAGTAGCTGAAGGAAAAGCGTAGCCTGTTTCTACAATGTCCCAAACTTCTGTACCAAGAGATTGAAGATAGGCAGTAACTCTTACCTTCCAATAATTGAAGTTTGTCCCATCAAAAACCGGTGGCCTGATTGATGCTTCTCTCTCGTAGTTGCTCATGATGAACGATCTACCTTCAAGCGATCAAGCTTCTCTGAAGGACCTGCTCTGATACCAATTGTTGGAAATAATACTGAGAGGGGGGGTGAATCAGTATTATCTAAGTCTTTTAAAACAATTCTTCCTTATTTGATCCTTGAATTATTTTTGCATGTCAGTACCATAAAATAATGAGCATGAACAAAGAAAATAGATAGTCACACCAAAGAACACAAGATGTAAGGTGGAAACCCAATGTGGGTGGAAACCACCTGCTGCAATATGTCTCTATCTTCTTTCAAATTAGAAACTTCTTTTACAATGGTTTTGTACTGGTGCAGTCCTTTACCAGTACGCAGGCTGCAACCTGCAGAGAGCTACAACTCTCTCTCTCTCATTTTCCAGTCTCTCCTGGAAGGGAGCTACAACCCCCTACTTCTTTTCATAAAGCATCAATTGAACATCAAGTACATGAAAGTTACAGACCACTACAGTTATCAGATCAGCAATAACAGAACTAACCCAGAACACCTTATCAATAGAAAAATTCAATCAACAGAACTTCTTAAGACAGAGACACAGTTTTCCCTTCTGTGGCCTGCGTCGTGACGCAGTTCACCTTCTGCTTTCCTGCGTACACCCGCAGAGATCCTTCTGCTGCACTGCGTGCCCACGCACTGTTCCTTCAACTGCACTGCGTACTGTTGCTTCAGGGACGCACCCAAAAGTACTATCGCGCCGCGTACTTTGCTGCAGGGACGCACCCAGAAATACTATCGCGCCGCGTCCTTTTGCTGCAGGGACGCACCTAAACCTTAGTCGCTCTGCGTCCCCACGCCGGTCTCCTGTTACTGCACTGCGTCCCCCACGCAGGTCTCCTGTTACTGTACTGCGTCCCCACGCAGGTCTCCAGTTACTGCACTGCGTCCCCACGCAGATCTCCTGTTAAACACCTGCGACCTTCTGATTAGGGCTGAATAGACAGTCCACTAGAGTGGCACAGATACTCAGATCTGATCATGCGCTCGAAAGATCACCCTTCACAGATTCGCCTTCAACTTCCTTTTCATATAGATCAAGCTTTTAAGACCATAACCCAATATTTCAGATCTAAAGATATTCAATTGCAAAAGATACTTAGCCAAGTGATCTCCTTTGCTTTATATAGGCAAGCTCCTCCTCAAATCATGGAACAATACCACGAGCCGACACCATAATAACACAATACCGTCGGCTAGATACCAGGAGTAAAACACAAGAAACCCCCACGTGTGCTTTTCTCTGCCTTGAAATGTGTGCACTGGGTGGACGCACCTCCTGAACGGCTGGCCTGCATCTCGGGACGCGGTTGCTGCATGGTTTACCTGCGGGTACGCACTTTCTGTAAGTTGTACCTGCGTACCCCTTATTTTCTTTAATAATTGATAGCTGATCATCAACCTCTGCTGCTGACTTGAAGTACAGTGATCTATCACCTGAATGGGTTGCCATCAAGGACAACACCTGTAACATATAGCCATTCCTGAACCATAATGCCAACACCACTGTCAAACAGTGTGTCAATTTTTGTATGTTTTGAGACTACCCTCTCATGGAACAATTCAATTGTTTCTTCCTCATTAGGAGCTTGTACATGACAGTTTGAAGTACTAGTGCTTGCTTTAGTTTCAGTTTCCTTTCCCTTCATACTTTTCAAACCCATGGCTGCAATTTTGGTTTCATCCCCTGAATCATCACCTAAATCTTGAGGTGTAGTTGTAGTAGTTGTAGTTTTCTTCTTTCCTTTGTTTTTGTTAAACTGATTTCTTTTTTCAAGATAAAGTTTCCAACAATTTTTCTCTTCATGGCCTTCTCTTGAACAATGTTTACATATCACTTTCTCACCCTCCTTTTTGACAGATGCATTCTTTTTGCCTTTTCCCTTAAAGGTTTTCTCTTTGTTTTTCCCCTTAAAAGGCTTGTTTCTACCCTCATCAAAAGTGTTTTTCCCTCTAGTCTCTAAATGCGTAGCTTGTACACAAACTTCGTCTAGACTAGTAGGATTGAACATAAGGATAGTATGTTTAAGGTAGCTGTGCAAACCACCTATATATTTCAGCAAAGTGTCTTGAATTTGTAAGTATACCCCTAATAAGAGTGATCTTCTCCTAAACCCTTGGGAGTATTCTTGAACATTTTGTCCCTTTAGTTGTCTAAAGTTTTGCCAGTTCATTATAGCCTTTTGTAAATGTGCAAGAGGATAAAATTGCTTCTTAATTGCGGAAATAAATTCAACCCATGTTAAATTAATCTTACCAAGTTTCTTAATTTCATCCTTGTTCTTGGCTTCCCACCATACCAATGCTGCTCCATCCATTATTAAAGAGGCTAACTGAATCTTGGTGTCGTCATCCTGTAAGTTCTGTATCCTTAAATAAACTTCCAACTGTCTTATCTAGTTGTCAAGTTTCTTTGCATTGACTTCACTATTAAACATGGGTAATTCAAATTTAACATCTAGCTTTAAAAATGGACTTTTTCTAGAAGATTTAAGCCTATGAGATTGATTTACCGAGGTAGAGGATGACGATGTAGAGGAAGAAGATGACGATGGGGATGGTGGATCACCATTTCCTCGATGTCCTTTCTTTGAATTATCATCACCTTTCTTTCCTCCTGAAGAGACCTCTCCTTCTTTCTGATGTTTAGACCCTTCTCCAACCAACCTATCATTCCTTTCCTGGTATAATATTCTTACCATCTTAGTCATGTCCAAAAAAGCTTTTCTGAATACCCGTTCTTCTTCTTTTGGATCCATCTCTTGAGGAACTTCTCCTTCCCTTTAAGACATACTTGAAGCTTCTTCTAAGGCTATTGACGGTGAAGTAGAAGGTGGAGATAATGGCACCCTGGCCCTCCTTGGTTAAGGATTATCTTGTGCTCTAACCAATTGTCCTTTCCCTCTTTGAAGTTTAAGCCTAGTAAGCATTAAAACTTGCAAAACAGTCAAATATCTTTGCACAAAACTAATACTCAAAACTTGAGCTCCGATACCATCTGATCTGAAAATGAAACTACTTGTATTTTCTGTTCAAGGTATTCATTTCCATCAAATTACATGTACAAACTGTTACTCATGTCTTGCAATTGAAACAAAGTGTTTTTGGTAAATTTCTTAATCCTATGTGTGAAGGAGTATTATTTCATTTTACTTCTTAGCATAATAAATCTGAAAAAACACAGCAAGATAAAGTCACATAATATAACACAGCAGCTGATGAGGCAGTTCACCCTTCCTGGGCTACATCTATCGGGCCCAAGGTCCCCAAATGGGTATGTCCTTGCTCTTATTAGATGCTCAAATTGGTTATACAGTGATAAGAAAGACTAAACAGGCAAAATAAGCTGTGGAAATGAGTTCAGAACAAAGAAAAAAGTAAAGATTGGCTTTTGTTTCACCTCCAATGGTTAACCATAGCCCAATACAGCTCCAACACTCCCTAGGCCCTCATGGCTCTCCAAGCTTCTCTGCTGAAAAATTACCTAAAGATCAGTGCTGTTGACTCTGCAACCTATACCATTGGCTCTGGAATGCTCAAAATACTCGAAATAAAAAAACATTTCACCCCAAAACATTCTGTCTAGTGAAAGTTATGACCAACTGAAGTTTTGTCCAAGTTGGCCTAAGGAAACTCCACCAAATCCGGAAACTGGAGTTAACTAGCATTAATTTTGGAAATTGGCGCTAAATTTGGAGTTCCACCAGGCTGATCGCCAGATAGCTGTTTGTAGCCATTGGCTTAAACCGCACGCATGTGAGCAGTTAATCTGGGCGGGTAAGGTTTATTAACGTTTATGGGCGATTGACTGTTTCCGCTACAGTTTTATCGACATGTGATCACTCTCCGGGACCGCTGGCGGTTGCCCCCAAACCAAAAATTGTTACATAATAAATATTACTTGCGTGCATAATTTGTTAAGAACTAATGTGTAGCACGGATGCTCAAGACTGTAGGTTTGCTCGCGTGAGGTCACAGGTTCGATCCCAGTCGACCCCATAAAATTTTTACAATGCCAATTTAGGGCCATGTGGCAGCCTCCAGGCTTGCCACGTGTCGACCTCTGATTGGTCCAACCAAACAGAATATTCCAGTGAATATTTTGGAGAATATTCCAGGGAATATTCCAAGGAATATTCCTTGAAATATTTTTTTTTTAATTTTTCCAAAATTCAAAAATTTGCAGTTAACTGGGAATTTTTAAAATGCGATAACTCCTCCATATGGTGTCAGTTTTTCAAACCGTTCACGGTGCCAAAACCAGGACGACGAGATCTATCTGGTCATTCTAGTTTCAACCAATTCTGATCAGTTCAAATTTTGAGCATTTTCTTCACTTAGAACATGATCACTTGATCAACATGAACTTTGGTATGGTAAGGCTCCTACTGTAAAGTACTTCAAAGTTTTTGGAAGAAAATGTTACATCAAAAGGACTGATGAAAAACTTGGTAAGTTTGAACCCAGAGCAGATGAAGGTATTCTTCTTGGTTACTCTTCCCGAAGTAAAGGATATAAATGTTATAATAAAAGACTTTGGAAAATTACTGAAAGTATTGATGTTTTGATTGATGAAGCATGAAAAAATCCAAAACAGATAAAAACCGAAGATTATGACAATGAAGAAGATGAGGATCATTTTCCCACATCAAATCACACTAATTTTGAAGAAGAAACCAATGAAGCACAAAAGAAGAGATAACGATAGAAGAAAAGACTCTGTCCAGGTATGTTCATAAAAATCATCCAGAAACTCAAATTTTAGGGGAAAAGGGGCAGGTGTGCAGACAAGAAGAACTATTGCCGAAGCCTCAATCTATCTAGCATTACTATCTTCCACTGAACCTCAAAATGTAAATGAACCATGCAGAGATGAATGTTAGGTCAAGGCCACGAATGAAGAACTTGAGAAAGTTGAAAAGAATAATACTTGGGAATTAGTTCCTAGACCTCATGATAAGAATATCATAGGAACTAAATGGATATTTAGAAACAAGCTGAATGAAAATGGAGAAGTTATTAGAAAAAATGCCAGACTTGTTTGCAAAGGATACGCTCAACAAGAAGGTATAGATTTTGAAGAAACCTTTGCACTTGTTGCTAGACTTCAAGCCATAAGAATGTTTCTTGCTCTTTCTAGTTTTCAGAAATTCAAAGTATAACAAATGGATGTAAAATATGCCTTTCTTAATGGAGACTTAGAAGAAGAAGTCTATATTGAACAACTAGAAGGATTCATTCTTGGAAATGATGCAAAACTTGTATGCAAACTCAGAAACGCTCTCTCTGGTCTAAAACAGGCTCCAAGGGCCTGGTATTACCGTCTTGACAAATATCTCCACCAACATGGTTTTTCAAAGCGGTCAGTAGATAGCAATCTATATACAAACATTGACATTGGTAAATTTCTAATAATTGTTGTTTATGTTGATGATATCATTTTTGGCAGCAATGAAGAATCCATGAGTCAGAATTTTGCTTTAGTAATGCAACAAGAATTTGAAATGTCCTTGCTTGGTGAGATTACCTACAAGTTCAGCAAAATAAAAATGGTATTTTTCTCTCACAAACCAAATATCTCAAACAGATCCTAAAAAAGTACACGGAAGATTCTAAACCAGTGTGTACCCCAATGGTAACAGGATGCAGTCTTAGCTCAAATGATGAATCAATAGCAGTACATCAACCAACTTACAAATCCATGATTGGCAGTATGCTTTATCTAACAGGTACCCAACCTGACATCATGCATGTAGTAGGAATAGTTGGAAGATTCCATGCAAATCCAAAGGAATCACACATTCAGGCAGTCAAAAGGATTTTCAAATACCTTCAAGGAACACAAAACTTTGGTTTATGGTATCCTAGAGATAGAGAACTTACACTTCATGCTTATATAGATGCAGATTGAGTAGGAAGTGTTGATGATAGAAAAAGCACTAGTGGTGGTGCATTCTATATGGGTTCCAGGTTAGTGTCTTGGTTCAGCAAGAAACAAAGTTCAATTGCATTATCTACAGCTGAAGCAGAATACGTGGCTGCTGCATCATGTTGCACACAACTGCTTTGGATGATGCAAACCTTGCAAGACATTCATATTACATGTACTCCACCCATCTCCATACTATGTGATAATACAAGTGCCATTAGTATTTCAAAGAATCCAGTCATGCACTCCAAGACCAAGCACATACCCATCAAATTTCATTTTCTATGTGAAAAAGTGCTTGAACAAAAGGTCAAATTTGAGTATGTTCCCTCCAAAGAATAGGTTGCTGATATATTCACTAAATCACTGCCCAGAGAAACATTTGAATATCTCAGACAAAAGCTGGGAGTAGTTGTTGCATCATCCTACTGTTAAATCCTACTTTCTTCAAAGAAAGGTGGTTATACATGAGTTTCATGAAGCGTAGTCGCGTACATATGTTGGTTTTTGTGGGTACAGTCACGTATATGTTGGTTTGAAGAAAAGAAGTGGGCCAGACTCAGGAGTAAGGAGTATGATATGGTTCACTGAATTATCTGCTCTGCTTGATGATGGTTAATATCTATTGATGACATGTGGAAATATGTTGGCTCTCATAAGTTGTTAATAACTTGATGTATATCTAATTGATGATGATGCCTTGATAACTCTTCTGATATATGCAATGATCAGATCTGACAGTGAACATCTGGCACAGGTTCAGGGGGAGCATATGCTTCTAATAATGCATTGTTGGCATTTGGTATCCACATAGTTTTTTTTTATTCAAGTGATTCTTTTGATGGACATATACAGGTTGTTGGTCTGGATGTTGTTGGAACAGATCATACATGGTGTATGATAGTTGTTGATGACTATCATGGTCTTGTTTTAGATATTGGGTCTCTATTATATATGTCATGTATATCATTTAATGTAAAGGTCATGAAAAGACCTAATTTGTAACCCCACTATGCATGGGATGGATGATGTAATGTTTCTTATTTTTATCATGTGTAAACAATTGGTATATCCCCACTTGGTTGGGTGGATGAGTAAAATTCGGTATATCCCCACTTGGTTGGGAGATGGATGTATGTATGAGTCGTTGGTGATAGGAAGGCCATTGGAGATGTATGTATAAAGTCATGTTATTATTTTAGAACATCTTTTTGCAGACTTTGCTTGTGCTCAGGGGGAGCATGGACTCGATCATGGGAGCTTAATCAACACAGTCCAACATATCAGAGATTTTAGCATGTACTCAGGGGGATCATGACCCTTTGCTCTTGATGTCAAAGTGGGAGAGTGACTTGGTGTTGCCATCAAGTCCGAAGGGGGAGATTGTTGGTATTATGATTCAGGTGTTGTCCTTGATGGCAACTCACTCAGATGAAATATCAAAGTATAGCAGGAAAACAACAAAGAATTACATATTAGTCTTCACAAAATGAAGAAAGAGAGGTATACACATGTTCATCATTGACCAAGCTACGTATAGACACAGGTTCACTGTATACAAGTCGCGTATACGTACACACACACTTTCACAAAAGGAAAAGCATGTATGCCTTGGAAAACTAGGTTTTTGGTCCGAAGTATTTGGTCTATGGTATTCTGATCCATGGTATTGGTCCAAGGTATTGGGTCCAAGGTATGGACCCTAGGTATTTGGTCCAAGTTATAAGTCCTAAGTGGTTTTGGTCCATGGTATTGAGAAATACCTACAAACTATAAAAGGAGGAGAAGATCATTAGGCTAAGGTGTGCAAGTATCGAAAATTTGATGAAGTGTGAGATCTAGTATGCAACCTATTGGGATATGGTCCATAGCTAGATCTGAACCAAGGATGAACCTTAGCTGACGATGAGGAATCAGATCTAATGATGAATTGGGATCTTAAGGTGTAAAATGAATTATATTTTATGTATATTCTAGACCTGAATACTGACGCATATATTATTATAAAAATGATATGATCTGGGTATAACTACAGTCTGGAATAGCTGCAGAACTCTTAATTTATATTTGCAGATGTATATGCTGGTTGGCTTTGAGAAAAGTGTGTGTACACGCAGGTTCGACACATGGAAATAGCGTATACCATATAAAATATGCTTAAGTTATTTCTCTTCACTGTTGCAGATTTCTGGGTTCTGGTTTGGGTTCTGATTACTCTATTCTAGTGATAGTGTTCTGAATGATCAGATTGATGGGTTGTCTAAGTGAATGATTGATTCGGTTGTGTTTGGTTCAAAAGGTGATTGGTTGAGGCAAATTTATTTGATGATTGAATGACGTTGTTGATGGATCCAGTCTGAAAATTTATGAAACGTGGTCCCTGGATGAAGGAAGGTCGTAGCCTTCTGTAGGTCGGCACCTATGTACAAGTAAATATATCGGCTAGTACAAGAGCTAAGGGGTAGTAGCTCCCTTCCAGTAGAAGATGGAGAATGAGAGAAGGTTATAGCCTTTTGCAGGTAGAATCTTACGTACTGGTATAAGACTGCACCAATACAAAGTTGTAAATAGAATTTTCTTATTATTAAAAGAAGATAGAGATGACAACAGCAGGTGGTTTTCACCCACATTGGGTTTCCACCTTAAATCTTGGTGTTCATGTGTGTTGCTTGTGTGTGATGCTTTATTCTGCTTTTACTGCACTATCTAATGAATTCCTGATATACTGGTTAAAGTTCAATGTATGATAATTTGGGTAAATCAAAAGATCTCTGCATATATGTTGGTTGCATTAAGTACAGTTGCATATACATGCTAGTTCACTAAGCTAAAGTAGCATATATAAATCAGTTTTGAAAATTAAATTATTGATCTGATAATACTAATTCACCCCCCCTCTTAGTATTATTTCCAACACTTTGAGGTGATAGAGATTTTTGATGACAACAATCCCTACCCTGTGCTCTTAGGAATTGATTGGGACACTGACATGAATGGGGTGATTAATCTGAAGAAGCACAAGATGATTTTTGAGAAGAAGTCTCTTCGTGTAGTTATACCCTTGGACCCTGCTGAGGGATCGTGCTATACAGAGCTGGTGCGTGACTATGAAAGCGACGACGATTTCAAATGCATCTACAAGATAACCATATGAGAGAAATATTGGGTAAATCCCACCCCAAATGGACAAATATCATGGGAGTGCGAAAGCTCCTGCACTTCAGATTCGGATGAGGAGATAGAACAATGGAAGAACTAGTTACACGAGGTAACCATGCTTAATTGTACCATGATGACAAGGTCACTGTGCTACGTATCAATAGAAGTGGGAGATATCCCTACTTATGATGGATTAGGTGAGGTAGATGCTTTCTTGGACATATTCGAAAGGGAGGTGCCAAAAAAGCAACATTTCCAGCGCGCTACGCTCGCAGGGTGATGGGGTAAACACAAAGGAAGATTTGAATACTGGCGTGCATGTAGAAAAATGTTGCGCACATGGTTTGGGAAACCTACAGTGCGATTTGCAGATAAATACAATGGACGGGATGGTTCACGCGCGCATTTGTGTAGGTGGGTACAGGCATATGGTAAACAACCTACGTGGATACACATGAACTGCACATTGGGAAATACAGTCAATAAGCATGTGCTGGGGGGGGGGAATGTGCAAACGGATCCTCAAGTTGGAACAACAGACTATGGAGAGAATGAGCGCACAGAAGGTTATCCATGTGGAAGCATTTAACGAAGTGTGTGAAGCACTGAACAAGGTATGTAATCCATAGTCTTATGGGCTTATAGGACAACGTGCAAGAAACTGATGGAACAAACGCCTTCTAGGCTAACCTATGGAGAGAACACTGTAATGCTGATGGAGTATATCATACCTAGTGCGCGCATATCAGCACCTCCGGATATGACGGTTCGCGGAGCCTTAGAAGAAGGGATTGTGCATTTGGAAGAGCTCAAAGAAGAACACTGGGGACCTGAGGAAGAGATCCAATAGGGTAATCATAGGCTCCAAGAACTCATGAATGAAGGAGTTCGGTTGAGGGAGAAAACCGCCATGGCGGAAGCAGATGTCAAGAAGCTTGAGGAAGGGATACAGAAGGACTTCCTTGATAAGAAAACCATGGTGATAAAACAGGATGCGCATGATTACGTTGACAAATTTGGGGACTACCACTGACAGTTGATCACTTTAATGCCTTAGATTGGACCATATGTTACTAAGGGGATCATAGATGGTGGAATGATGCAGATGGTAAAGCGCGCGATGCATATAGTAAAGTTAAAAGGTGGACTTTTCCCAGGAAAAGTAAGTGATGGTTGGTTGAAGTCGTATACAGGTGGCCCAGCCACCTGACTAGCCGTAGGAAGCACAGTCTTAGCACTCTAGGTAGTTGAAAGGAGGCGGGGGACTATAAACTACCCTGCTCAAGAGCCGCGCGATGACGAGACTGCGCGTAGGAGTGAAGTATCACAAGGCCCGCAGCAGCACAAGGGTGGTTGCGATTCCATGCGAGTTGGCTGGAAAGTGACCTTTATAGTCACTATTCACGATGTGATGCTTGGTTTGAGACCAAATGGAGTGGGCGACAGGCATTTAAGGTGGGATTTATGGGGTAGATTTGGGAAAATCTGCCACAAAGGGAGCATTAATGAACCGAAATTCGGGGGAACGGTAGAATTCAAATTCAAAAGGTGCTATAAATTATAAAGGGTTGCCCAATAAACAACACTTGGCCATTTGAGAATTGAGCTATTGCGCGCCCAGAGATCTATGAACCCAAATATGTTTGATTTTTTTGAAGTCAAAGGCGTTGTTTGAGCACTTTCCTCAACTGTTGAGAGATTTGTGGAACAACAGTATGACCACACCAGAGGAAGCCATGGATATCGGTGAAATGACCGTTGAAGAGGCCGCGCAGGCCATGACAATAGGAGATGCCCCTGAGAGCACCGGGATAGTCATGGAAATCCCTAAATCATCACGCACGTCGAGACCCAAGAAAGATAAGCAGTCCATGGTCCTGGTAAGCATGTCCCATAGAAACCCACTACGAACTAAATTGACCATGGAAGAAAAGGGGAAAGTGGTTAATATGGAAACCGATGAGGAGGAGGAAGACCTTGAGGAAATCTTGGTCAAAGAGATGGAGGATGAAGAAATGGAGGAAGAAACGCAAGGTGGACCCTCTGACCAGGCTGCTAGCGTATTTTCCTCCATGAAAAGGGAAAGAAAGGGTACATAAGGACCTAGACGAGAGCAAGAGCTCTCTGCAGACTCCGTTACTACCTGACGATATCATTTTTGAGGGAGTGCACTTGGGACGGGTACTGAGTCTAAAGTTTGAATATTGGGATCTGGTGGACCACGAGAAATTCCCATACTTGGAAACCTCACAGCTCATGAGGCCGAAGAAAAACACTTTGGCGGGACTCATAGAGTTGGATTCACACAAGTGGTTGCGCTGAGTCGAGAAATAAGGATTGTTAAACCTGCTCTGGGTGCCGCATTACCATCGTGCCCCAGTAACTATCTTTGTCATCAGGCAGCTGCTTTTCCTGTTGCATGATGGGTGTTTGTGGCTAGAGGAGCCCATCCCCATCATGCACCACCTAATTCATAGAATTACCTGACTTCCTTGTAAAGGGGAGGACCCATTGGACATTTTGGAGGGTAAGAGCAACGATTTCGCCATCACGGAGGCCATGAAGGAAAAATTCAATTTGGAGAAAAAGAAGAGAGTGTATGCGATCTCTAGTATAACCAATAAGGAAGTTAGAGTTTCCACCCAGATACAGGCTGGCAAGGTTATGGAAAAGCGTCACGTGGATGAGGTGCCTGCACTAGTGATAGCACTTGTCACGCAGTGCACGAAGGGGGTCCAGTTTAACTGGTCTGAGTACTGGTGCAAGGAGTTCCTGGAGAATTTCCGTGAGGCGCATGAACAGGGGAAGACCTTCCACTATGCATGGCTTCTGGTATCCATAATGTTGGTGGCTTGGGAATTGCCTAAGGATAGCAAGTTCCCCACAATTGCATGGGATCTTCTGGAGGTAGCAAAGCATGCTTCAGTGTGGGCCACTAAAGATGCAAAGAGGATCCGAGACAGTAAGATATTATGGATGTTCATGGAGATGAACATCAGGATGGGGATTAACCACAAGCTGCGGTGATCGCCCACTGTCTATAATAGTCTACAAAGCTTCACAGAGTTCAAGGCGGACTTCCACCACGTGTATGTCAGGGCATGCAAGGACCCCACGAAGAAGTGGAATGAGCTCCCGTACCTGGCCACAGACGATGTCATATTCATCGTACTTGAGTCGTGGCCACCAGAGTGGCACACTCCAGCCATTTCCACGTTGGAAACAAAAAAGTCTGCTACATAATGGAAGAAGGAGGAGGCAAAACTACTAATGGTGTAGTTAGCAGAGAAAAGAAGAAAAGAGGCAGCAACAGCAAAGGAACAGGAGGCACAGAACGCCACGAAGGTAGGAGCAGAATAGCAGAAAGCAATAGCAATAGGTAGCAGAGGAGCGCGAAGGCCATAAGTTGCCCTAACCTAAGGATGAGCCCGAGATAGATGAAGGTGGCGCGGACCCAGAAATAGCATATACACAGTTGAAGCTCCAGCGCTGAGAGAGCAGGTGGGGCCACAAAATAAGTCAAAAGCTTCTAAGACTTCTTTCAACCTGATCATCCTCACAGAAGGATATCTCCATGATATAGGGGAGATGGTGTGTGACGTCACCGTGGAGGCCCTCTAGTAGTTCGCGGAGGAGAATCAAATTTTGTTGGGGGCCCTTCGGGCACAGATACAAGAGTTGCAAGTGCGCACTCCTCAGGTTGGTACTCTCTCGACCAACCTTGCAGTAGGAACAGCCGCAGCTGAGGAAATACTGCGCGCCCACATGACCGACACCATAGTGCTACCAGAGGGGGCACTGGTTACATAGAATGGGGCCAATAGGACTAAGGTTAGTGTGTTGAAAGGAGTAGTCATCAGCATGGTTGCGCTCCCTCGGGAGACACTCTATGTCCTGCAGGATGGAGTGACTGCAGAGCTACATGCTAGGGAGGGTTGTGCTCTATAGTTGTTGAGAGAGAAGAAAATTAATATGGAACAACTGAGCCTGGAGCGCAATGAGGTAGTGGCACAGAACCGACAGATGATGCAGGTGGTAGAGGAGGCCTGCCAGATGATCCCTGAGTTGGCCATCACAGCAGAGGCACCAACGTAGGCGTGCATCCAAAGGTTAGCAGCAGGGGTGCGCGAAGCACGAGAAGAAATTGTTAAGGTTCAGCTGGAGCTGAACCTTTAGATAGCAAAGCTGTGATTGAAGGTGCAACCTTCAACTCCTCTAGAGGTGAGGGAATAGCATGCCAACACCATTACATCGGGGATGGAGGAGATCAGCAGTGCAGTGAAGGACTCCACCAAAATGTTGGAAGAGTCGTTCGAGGTCCTCATGACTCTGTAGGAGGACCCGAACATACAATGCCTAGAAATAGAGGCGTGTGAGATGCATCAACAATATGATGATATAAAAGGGATAGTGCAGATGGTGGCCCATACACAGAGGCTCGCGTGGATACAACAAGCAAAAGTGCTTAAGGAGCAGGTAGACGCGGCGCGACACAAAGGAGTGGTATTGAAGGCACACATCCAACCTTCGATCGATGAGGCATTCATCATTATAGCCTCAATCGAAGCCAAGCTCGTGCAGATGCAGGGAATGGAAGATTAGATGCAAGGAAGTAGTTTAGATACCGCGGTCTATGAACAACACATGCAAGAGGTACAACAGGCAGCTGCTCAGTGCGCTTCCAACCTTGCAGTAGTTCAGGTAGAGTTGGGAGTTCTTCGCGCAAAGATATCCGCACTGACAGAAAGACTCGAGCGTGAGTCATGATGTTTATGTTGGGTGCCTTTTGGGCGCCAGATCCCCCAAGGGAAGTTGTGGGGCTTAAAGCCCAAATTTTGACCAAGTCTGATGTAAAGACTCCACGTTTTATGGGCATGGAGCGTGAACTTGTAAATGAGTCATATGGTTTTCCGCCCTCAGTTTTGTAAATGTAATGTGAGCTTTAGAGATCCACCCATGGTCCACGGACCATGGGATTGTATAAATAGAGCGAGGCTCTAAGTTGTAAATCAATCAAAGAAGGAATCAATGAATGAATGATGAATAATTGAGTCTTATCTAAGTGTAGAGTTGAGTCTTGGGTCATAAAGTAGGAGAAGGCTCTACAGTTGAGTGTGCAGAGGCCTAGTAATCCGCAGCTGAGTGCGCAGACCCCTGCAGCTGAGTGCGCAAGGTGAGTCGAGTCTGTAACCGATTGAAGAAGTAATAAAGAAGAAGTTCCATATCATTTATGTGTATCTTTTTCCTATTTTGTGCATTGAATGTATCAGATATAGTTTCCATTTCTATTGTTTATATGATGCGTGAACTTATATGAATGTGTTGATAAAGTGAATATAAGACAAAGTATTTGTTTACGCGAAGATAACTAACTGTTAGAAGAAGATAAGTAAGATCTTCGGTAACTTGAGGAAATAGTGCAGATCATTGCCTTAGCAGTGCGGAAGCATCTCAGCCCCTGGTTAGGGCTGCACGAAGGTGATTATAACAGATCACAGAGGTCTCGTAGGTCAGGGTAGTGCACGAAGTAACCTACTCAAAGGTATTCACAATTGGACTAAACCGACCCCTCAGACATCTCAAGGGTTCGGAACATTGGTTCCAGCATCCACCCATACTGCTTCAGGTAAGACCTCAGTCCGCACTTCATGGGCCGTTGTCGAAAGGGACAGTAGTGTAGGGATTTTTTTGGCTAATTAACTTCGAACCTAGGTCAAGCCCCCTCAAGCCAACAGGGTGTGCCGTAGTATGTTGGACTACGCTGTGGAGTGGGAGTGCCTCACATCGCATTGACTACACGTGGGGGGTGACAACTACAATGACATAGGCATGAGACACAATGGTACAGAATGGCATAGCCGTAGTCGAGGGTATCCAAGAGTGTACAGGGGTAGGCCCTGGTGTACAGTGGCATGTCCAGGAGTACTAGGGATGATCGAGAGTATGCATGGATGTATAGTACTGTACAATGAGGTCTTGGAGTGTTGCCTCCAGGAAGACCCTTGGATGAAAACACCAGGCATACCTTTGGGGATAGTTCACCCATCATCAACGGGGATAGAGATGAGTGACACTTGATGGTATCCGCGAGGACTCACATGCTTGAATCTCTTCTACATCCCTCCCAGGTGCAGTTGATTTTGCTGTCAATTTTTTGCACTCTGGGCATGAGCATCGAGGGATGAGGAGCTCACCCGAGATATTTGGGTGACACTCAGTGCACTAGGGGGAGACTTTTCAGCAGTAACATTGGATTGGTGCGTCAGTTGACAGCCACAGGTTGGGGAATGAGGTGATCATCTGCAAGGGTAGCATATTATTCATCACTAGCCTACGTCTAGGGAGCTAGTCCCAAGGGAGACATGTGTCACTCTTTTCTTAGGCATGTCCAGGTCAAGCATGAGTAAAGGATAGCAGGTATGACTGAGGTAGTTTCCCAGTATGTGTCTGGGCTCCAGACCTTATATTGGCACATTATCGAGAGGACAGATGGCAACTAGGGGAGATGGTTGGCCGGGACATGAGGGATTCACATACCCTGAGTCGATTACGAGTATCAGATGCCCATATTTTGCTTGCATTCAGGGGGTAGCTCTTTGGCACACGTGGCTTCCAGCGATCATCAGTACTATACAGTGGTAGTCACATGGTAGATTAGCATGCATCAGATTGGCCCATGATATATGGAGCCTATATAGTGATCACATGCAGGGACTAGAGACGAGGGACAGAGAGCTTCCATCGGTTGACAAGGCTAAGTCACAACAGGTCTGTGATGGGATGCAAGGATTCAGTTGATCGATAGATCACTCGTGATGAGCGGAGTCGTGGCAGAGAGTGATATACTTTTCTCTTGGGATGATACATGGATGTTCACAGAGGGTTTCATCATATGGGGAGGCAAATATTGTTTGTTTTTGCACAAGTTCATAGTTAGATTTGGATGGGTATGCCTTCGTGCCATGGAGATGCCCAGGCAGGATGTGTCTCGCCACTTTTAGTATTCCACCATCGAGTTCTAGGAGAAGAGGATACTGATTGCGCACGATGGGGAGTATGACATAGTCAGAGTAGCGCAGCATCAGAATGGTGGAACCACCTTGGGACTACCAGGGAATTGGAGCATCACAGCTCTTCACAACTCAATAACCTTTAGGGATGCGTTGGCTACTACAAGGGGAGATCATACAAATCTTCCATTGGGCTTTAGCGAGTCACTAATGGAGCATGAGACTTCTGGAACTTTCACCGGGCTGGATAGTGAGTGGAGTGAGGGGAGCTTCATGTTGGACAGGATTGCCTGGGATCCCGGTATTGAAGGATTATTTCATATCAGGACAGTGCAAAGTCCAGGCACGATCAAGTGGCACATCTGGGACCCTGGCACATTTTGCAATGACAGTGGCGACCAACAATTAGAGAGGATGCTTGCATATGCATTGCTTGAGGACAAGCCATTTTTGGTGCGTTGGAGGAGATTGTTAGATGAGGGTACCACCTGGGAGGGTGAGCACATTTTGGATCACCCAAATTTGAGGTCGCTTGAGGTAAAACAACATTTGGATGGGAGGACTGTCATGTCCCTTCCCGAACACATTTGTAATATGGTTTTTCCACACGTTTTTGCACAATTTTGGCTAAGGGAAAGAACCCAACATTTTCGACTTAGGGAATTAGGATTAAATTCGACTTAATTTGGTTGCTAGTGGAAGGTGGGGGCCACCTACGTGGGAATTTGAACTAGGCCATTCAAATGGCTTGGAGGGAATTTGAAGTGCTTGCAATCAAAATTACTTGACTGTCCGCTTTGCTATTTAGCTGAGTCAACTAGTTGTTTAGCTATGAATCTCTCAAACGAGAGATTCAACCTCTACTTCGGGGGACCATTTGTACCCACCCTAGAGAGGCAATTCCATAAGTATTTTATGAGTTCCAGGAGTGCGTTACAGCACTACCATTCAACCACAACAGGGAGTTTGTATTTCTTGCTAGATGTAGAATACACAAGGGGGCATTTGGAGCTATCAGTGATCAAGGAATTGCCAGGACAGTTAGAGGATTGGGAGGGTAGCAAAGTGCCAGCCTTTCTTGTGAGTTTTGGATCTAGGAGAGCCAGCATCCCAACAGTTCGAATTACTGGGCTTGCGGATAGCACAGAGGGCCATTCCAACAATTTCGTGGAGCTAAGTAGTAAGTGCCATGGGCCGGAAGCCCATCCAGGAAGTCAGTGGATTGATAATAGAGGTCAAACCAGCACTTTGGGTCTATTTCTGGGAGGATTTACAGGCAGATTCCAACAGGCCGAGTTTTGCAGTTGTAGCTGAAGCTAGGCTCCAAGGGGGTTGAATTTCAAAAGTCTAAACTAGCCAAATTCCTTTGCGTTTTTTCTGGGTTTTCTAAGAGGAGTATGTGGTTAAAGTTTCAGAATTTTTTAGATGCTATTCGGGATTGAAATCCTAATTCTTATAATAGGGCGAATTACCAGTTAGGTAGGGAATTCACACCATTTTGTGGGTTCAACTTTGGCTCGGAGATAGGCCAAACCCTTTCTGGGTTTTTGTGTGTTTTGGTCAAGGCGCTTGAGGTCCAATATGCAACATTTTTTGAGCATCGAAGGTGGAGTTTCTGTTGGCATTATGAAACAAGTATTGTCATTAATGGCAACTCTATAGGTCAACTCAGTTTTATAAGAGGCTAACAGGAATATTCAGGGGCAATAGGGCAGTGGTATAGAGGATCAGGAAGATGGAACTAAGGTCTATTGATCAGAATAAAGAATTTGAAGGAAGAAGATGATGTAAGAGACGTTTAAGAGATACACGCAGGTTCACTTAGTCCAAGTAGCGTATACACGCAAGTACTCAGAATAAAAATAACGTATAACATACACACGCACTTCCACAGAAGGCAAAGCGCGTACTTGTTGAAAACCATGGTTTTGGTCTGAGGTATTTGGTCCAAGGCATCTTTGGACCATGATATTGACCCTAGGTATTTAGTCCAAGGTATTCGGTCAGTGGTATTTGATCCAAGGTATTGGTCCTAAGTGGATTCGGTCCATGTTATTGAGAAAGGCCAAAAACTATATAAAGAAGAGAGGATCATAAGGCCAGATGGGAAAGTGAATAATATTCTAAGGAATACTTCTATCTGAAGTATATTTTATGTTGTAGGGTTATGTTTGGGACTAGATCTGAAATATTTATGTGCACCTTGACTTCAATATTGGATCAGGATCGCAAGACCTTAAATGACTTATTCTTGAATGATCTGATATTGGGTAAGGCTAGATGTGATGTTTTGCATTCGTTTTATTCATTATCTATCATGATCTGGGTTTGTTTCAAGTCTGGAATTGCAGCAAAGTTTTGAGTCAATATTTGCAGATCTGTATGCAGGTTCGTCTCGGCAAAAGAGCATATACGTGTAGGTTTTGTTCTTTCAAGTAGTGTATACAAAATAAAGGCTTGATGTTCAAAGATGACTAATCTATCAGATCAGTATTGTTGATTTTTTACTGTTGTCTGTCAATTAAGTATTCTTAGATCTGAATGTAAATCTGAATGCATAAGGAGGTTGATATTTGATTGATTGTATAAGTAAGAAGAAGTGTTTTTTGTTGTCTGTCTGTGTAAAGTTTTGTAAGTTGACAGTAGATGTTCAGTACACTTCTAGTTGGTACAGGTTGTGATTAAGAGATTTTATGATTCAGAATCTTTAGAGGTATACGCAGTTTGGGCTGAAGGAAGTAGCGTATACATGCAGGTTTTCTTCATTGAAGTAGTGTATACAATCTAACACATGAATTTTTGAGGTTTCAGTTGGTTGTGAATGTTGATACAGGTTTCTAGTTTCAGCACAGTGTTTTGATGATAATGATCTGATTGTTTCAGATTAACTGCATGTTGGTTGATGAAGTTTGAGTTTCTAAATTTCTGATGGGTTATTGATGAGTCAAGGTCTTCATATGTATTGATATGTCTCAGGAGCATCCAGTCTAAAAATTCATGAAACCTAGTCCCTGGTGGAAGAGTGGAGTTTTTTATAGGTTGGCACCTACGTACTAGTAAACATATTGGCTAGTACAAGAGCTAGGGGGTTGTAGCTCCCTTCCAGTAGAAGCTGGAGAATGAGAGAAGGTTGTAACCTTTTGCGGGTAGAAGCCTACATACTAGTATGAGTCTGGACCAGTACAAGATTATAAATAGATTTTCTTATTATTAAAAGAAGACAGAGACGACAACAATAGGTTGTTTTCAGCCACATTGGGTTTCCACCTTAAATCTTGGCATTCATGTGTGTTGCTTATGTGTGATGGTTTATTCTATTATTACTGCACATGGTTACTATTTAATGTTTAATAAACTACTGATGCACTGATTAAAGATCAACATATGATGAATTAACTGAATCATAAATTCATTAGATATATGTTGGTTGCCTTAAGAACAGTTGCATGCACACGCGAGTTCCCTTCACTGAAGTAGCGTATATAAATCTGATTATGGAAATGAAAAAGTTATTGATTTGTAAACACTAATTCACCCCCCTCTCACTATTATTTCCAAAAATTGGTATCAGAGCAAGTCCTTCAGAAGAATCTTGGTCACTTGAAGGAAGATCCATCAAGATGAATAATCACGAAAGCATGTGATCCATCAGACAACCAATCTTCGATGGGAGCAACTTTTTTTATTGGAAAATAAGAACCACATTCTATCTACAATCTCTTGGAATAGATGTCTCACAAATTGTGGAAGGAGGATAAATTTCCAACAACAATTCCTACAGACACGGCAGGTAAAAGGCAATATGAAACCAATGCCAAATTTGTCAATACTTTATTGGGAAGTTTGTCATAATCAGAGTTTGTCAAAGTCATGCAGCTCAAATCATCCAAAGAGATATGGGACAAAATCATTTAGAGCTACGAAGGAGACTCTCAGGTAAAATCTGCTAACCTTCAAACTCTCAGAATTTAGTATGAAAATCTTAAGATGCATAGTGATGAGAGTATATCTAGTTACTTCTTATGTATAGATGAGCTTATTAATTGTATGAAGAATCTGGGTGAAGAAATAAAGGAAGTTACCTTAGTTGAGAAAATTTTGAGATCTTTGTCTGCTAAATTTGAATCAAAAGTGTCTGCCATAGAAGAAAAACAGGATCTGCAGAATATCACTATCCCACAGCTTCACGGAATCCTAACTGCTTTTGATATGATAAAAGGAGGTCCATTAGATATGAGAGAAGCCACATTTAAAGCTTCAGCAAAAGGAAAAGAAAAGGAAGAACACAATGAATCAGGACACATTTAAGAAGAAGAAGATGAGGTAAATTTTGTCAAGAAGCTTCAACGGGGTTGTAGAAGGTTCAAAGGTAAGCTACCTTTCAAATGCTTTGCTTGTGGTAGAGTCTGTCATTATGCTGCCAGATGTCCTCATAAAGATAAATATGAAAAAGGAAAGGAATATGCAAAACGGAATATGAAACAAGTTGTGAATAGAAGGAGTTACTATACTCATGAGGATAGTGATGGTTCATCTAATAGTGATGGAGATGAAACTGGTCAAGATTACGAACTTCTCATGGCTTATGATAGCGATGATTTTTGGGATAGTTTAGAAGAGGATAGTGATGGTTTATCTAATAGTGATGATTATAGACTTCTCATGGCTTATGACAATGATGATTTTTGGGATGCTTTAGAAGAGGAAAACTTTCATGAAGAAATCTCTAAAATCAAAATCTGTTTAGAAGAAAACAATATGATCATAGATACCTTGACATGCCAACTTGCCGAAAAAGAAAAACACAATGAAAAACTAGAATGTGAAATTGTGGGTCTAAGAAAACATCTTGAGAAAACAAAATCTCTCAATATTAGATTTTCTAAAGGAACATAAACTTTAAATGAAATTATCAAGTTCAACTTTCTCCTCTGATAAAGACAGGTCTTGGATATACTGAAGAAGCATCTCAATCACAAAAGTCATCAACCTCCACCAAAAGCTATCTTGATGCAGCAAAGCCTAGCGAAAAGTATGACAATTGTTAGCAAAGGCATAAAGATGATCACCAGGTAAATCATACTCAATTTTCTCCAAGGATGAATATCAATAGAAGACACAACCAAACTTAGGAAAATCATACTCAATTTGCTCCAAATATGAATATCAATAGAAGCTACAATCAACAGGTAAATAGATTTGATAGTCACATAAACTTCTTTAATGGGCAATGTTTTTCATGTCATAACTTTGGGCACAAAGCTGCTCAATGTGTTGCTTACAAAACCATCATGAATAGAGAAGCACGAAATCAAAGGAATGTAACAGGGATCAAGAGAAGTTCCTATAATAACTTTTCTCCTCTTGAAAATGAAATAGAATGCTCAATTTGTAACAACTTTGGTCATGAATAATTTGAATGCAGGAGCAAATTTTGGAAAACACCTCAAAAGGAGCAAACGCCATTAAATCCCAAGATATGGAGAAGGAAAGAATCTCAAACAGAAAGATGTGGTATAGCCTTCTATGTAGAACGACAAGAAAATCAGTGGTACATCAACAATGGATGTTCCAAACATATGACAGGTGACAAAGAGAAACTTCACTCATATAATGCCTTAGAAAGGGAAAAGAATGTCTCATTTGGAAATGACACTCTAGGTGTAATAAAAGGTAAAGGTTCTATTTTCTTGAAAAAAAAGGTTAAAGCAAGAAATGTTATGTATGTAGATGGTTTAAAGCATAACCTGTTCAGTGTCAGTCAAAAGTGTGATCAAGGAAATGAAGTGGTGTTTCGATCAAACAGATGTGTTGTTCGTGAGCTTGATACAGGAGAGACCATGGTCAAAGGTAAAATAACTCGAAACAACTTATACATACTCAAAGGAGGACAACAACAGTGTTATCTAAGAAAAAATGATGAAAACTGGCTGTGGCATAGAAGATTGGGACATCTAAGCTTTTCTGAAATAAGAAAAGCATGCAGACTCAAGGTTGTTCGTGACCTTCCAGATATCAGCATCCCATAAAATACAATATCTAAACCATGTCAAATCGGTAAGCAAACCAGAGTTCACTTCATGGAAAAAGAAGGGTCAGCTAGTAAGCCTCTTGAACTTATCCATACTGATTTATGTGGACCAACAAGGAAAAAGTCACCTCGTGGAGAAGAATACTTTATTTTTTTCATTGATGATTTTTCCAAAATGTGTTGGATAGGTCTTCTAAAGCATAAAGATCAAGATTTTGAAAAGTTCTAAGCCTTCAAAGCTTTGTTTGAAAATGAATTAGATCGAAAAATCAAATGGCTTAGATCTGATCGAGGAGGGGAATTTATATCGGATGAATTCTTTGACTTTTGTCAACAACATGGAATAAAAAGGGAATTCTCCACTGCAAGAACACCTCAGCAAAATGGTGTAATAGAAAGGATGAACATAATAGTTCAACAAATCGCTCGAGTATGCTGGATGAATCTGGAACTCCTGCAACCTTCTGGCGTGAAGCTGCATTCACTGTCGTGAATATTCTCAACAAAGCAAATGTTCGGGTAAATAGCACTCAATCTCCACAAGAACTTTGGTATGGTAAGATTCCTACTGTTAAATACTTTAAAATTTTTGGAAGAAAATGTTTTATCAAAAGGATTGATGAAAAACTTGGTAAATTTGAACCCAGAGTAGATGAAGGGATTCTTCTTGGTTATTCTTCCAGAAGTAAAGGATATAAATGTTATAATAAAAGACTTGGGAAAATTGTTGAAAGCATTGATGTTGTAGTTGATGAAGCATGCAGAAATCCAAAATAGATAAAATCAACAGAAGATTATGACAATGAGGAATATGGGGATTACTTTCCCACATAAAATCAAAATTATATTGAAGAACAAACCAATGAATCACCAGAAGAATATATAATGGTAGAAGAAAAGACTTCGTCCAGGTATGTTCAGAAAAATCATCCCGAAACTCAAATTTTAGGAGAAAGGGAGGCTGGTGTACAGACAAGAAGAACTATTACAGGGACCTCAAGCTATCTAGCATTACTATCCTCCACCAAACCTCAAAATGTAAATGAAGCATGCAAATATGAATGTTGGGTCAAGGCCATGTATGAAGAACTTGAGCAAATTGAAAAGAATGACACTTGGGAATTAGTTCCTAGTCCTCATGATAAAAATATTATAGGAACTAAATGGATATTCAAGAACAAGCTGAATGAAAATGGAGAAGTCACTAGAAACAAGGCCAGACTTGTTTGTAAAGGGTATGCTCAACAAGAATGTATAGATTTTGAAGAAAATTTTGCACCTGTTGCTAGACTTGAAGCCATAAGAATTTTTCTTGCTCTTTCCAGTTTTTGGACATTCAAAGTATACCAAATGGATGTAAAATCAACCTTCCTTAATGGATATTTAGAAGAAGAAGTTTATATTGAACAGCCAGAAGGATCCAATCTTGGAAATGATGCAAAATTTGTATGCAGACTCAAAAAGGCTCTCTATGGTCTAAAATAGGCTCCAAGGGCTTGGTATTACTGCCCTAACAAATATCTACATCAACAAGGTTTTACAAAAGGTTCTGCAGATAGAAATTTATATACAAAGATTGAAAAAGATAAATTGCTAACTATTATTGTTTATGTTGATGATATCATTGTTGGTAGCAATGAAGAATATATGAGTCAGAATTTTGCTTCAGTGATGCAGCAAGAATTTGAAATGTCCTTGCTTGGTGAACTTACCTATTTTCTTGGTCTACAAGTTCAGAAAACTAAAGATGGTATTTGTCATTCACAAACCAAATATCTCTTGCAGATCTTGAAAAAGTACAGAATGGAAAATTCTAAACCTATATGTACTCCAATGGTAACAGGATTCAGTCTCAGCTCAAATGATGAATCAACAGCAGTACATCAACCAACTTATAGATCCATGATTAGCAATCTACTTTATCTAATAGGTACCCAACCTGACATCATGCATGCAGTAGGAATAGTTGGAAGATTCCAAGCAAATCCAAAGGAATCACACCTTCAGGCAGTCAAAAGAATTTTCAAATATCGTCAAGGAACTTAGGACTTTGGACTATGGTATCCTAGAGATGCAGATCTTACTCTTCATGCATATACAGATGTAGATTGGGAAGGAAGTGTTGATGATAGAAAAAGCACTAGTGGTGGTGCATTCTATATGGGTTCCAGGTTAGTGTCTTGGTTCAACAAGAAATGAAGTTCAATTGCTTTATCTACAGATGAAGCAGAATATGTGGCTGTTGCATCTTACTGCACACAACTACTTTGGATGATGCAAACTTTGCAAGACATTCAGATCACATGTACTCCACCCATCTCCATTCTATGTGATAATACAAGTGCCATCAGTATTTCAAGGAATATAGTCATGCACTCCAAGACCAAGCACATACCCATCAAGTACCATTTTCTACGAGAACACGTGCTTGAAAAAAAGGTCAAATTGGAGTATGTCCCCTCCAAAGAATAGGTTGATGGTATATTCACTAAACCCACTGCCCAGAGAAACATTTGAATATCTCAGACAAAAGTTGTGAGTTGTTGTTGCATCATCGTGCTGTTAAATCCAGTTTTTCAGAGGAAGTTTACTACACGATGGTTTCATGAAGTATATGCACGAGTACACGCGGGTTGCCTTGGCTGAAAGCGCATATATGTTTTTTCTAAAAAAAAAAAAAAAAAAAAAAAAAAAAAACCAGTGGTAGCAAAGGTTCAGGGGGAGCATTCACATTCCACATTGTTGGAATTATGGTTGCTAAACTCAACTATTTCTTAGTTGCATCAGTCATTAGTGCGATATAACTTCTTCTGTCATGATATATATTTTAATGATTTCTATTGGTCATATGATGTAATAATTGTTGTATTTATAAACTTTGGTATATCCCCACTTGGTTGGGCAAATGAGTCAAATATGGTGTATCCCCACTAGGTTGGGTGGTTGATGTATGTATCAGTTCGTGGTCATAGGGAGGTCATACTCACTTTGTTGAGTTATAGTGTCATGTTATTATATTGAATCATCTCTCTGCAGACTCAGCATGTACTCAGGGGGAGTATGGATAGCATCATGCAAAGGAGGAGAGTAGAGTGGTCCACCCTTTTCCCTTGATATCAAAAGGGGAGAGTATTTTGGCATTTTGGTGTTGTATGGTATCTCTAACAGTATTTACAACTTGCAGTAGTCAACACCATCATGGCTGCCATCAAGTCCAAAGGGGCAGATTGTTGGCATTATGATACAAGTATTGTCCTTGATGGCAACTCTACAGGTTAACTCAGTTTTGATAAGAGGCTAACAGGAATATTCAAAGGCAATAGGGCAGTGGTACAGAGGATCAGGAAGATGGAACTAAGGTCTATTGATCAAAATAAATAAGTTGAAGGAAGAATATGATCTAAGAGCAGTTTAAGAGATATGCGCAAGTTCACTTAGTCCAAGCAGTGTATACACGCAGGTACTCAGAATAGAAATAGCATACAACGTACACACACACACCCAAAGAAGGAAAATCATGTACATGTTGAAAACCATGGTTTTGGTCCGAGGTATTTCGTCTGAGGTATCTTTGGACCATGATATTGACCCTAGGTATTTAGTCCGAGGTATTCGGTCTGTGGTATTTGATCCAAGGTGTTGGTCCTAAGTGGATTCGGTCCATGGTATTGAGAAAGGCCAAAAAATATATAAAGAAGAGAGGGTCATAAGGCCAGATGGGCAAGTGAATAAGATTCTAAGGAATACTTCTATCTGAAGTATATTTTATATTGTAGGGTTATTTTTGGGACTAGATCTAAAATATTTATGTGCACCTTGATTTCAATATTGGATCAGGATCATGAGACCTGAAATGACTTATTCTTGAATGATTTGATATTGGTTGAGGCTAGATCTGATGTTTTGCATCTGTTTTATTCGTTATCTATCATGATCTGGGTTTGTCTGAAGTCTGGAATTGCAGTAAAGTTCTAAGTCATATTTGCAAATCTGTATGCAGGTTTGTCTAGGCAAAAGAGCGTATACACGTAGGTTCTGTTCTTTCAAGTAGTGTATACAAAAGAAAGGCTTGATGTTCAGAGATGAATAATCTATCAGATCAATATTGTTGATTTATTGTTGCTATTATTTTATTGTTGTCTTTCAATGAAGTCTCTTAGATTTGAATGTAAATCTGAATGCATAAGGAGGTTGATATTTGAGTGATTGTATAAATGAGAAGAAGTGTTTTCTATTGCTTTCCTGTGTAAAGTTTTGTAAATTGATAGTAGATGTTCAGTACACTGCTGGTATTGTTTGTGATTCAGAAATTTTAGGATTCAGAATATTTAGAGGTATACGCAGGTTGGGCTAAAGGAAGTAGTGTATACATGCAGGTTTTCTTCATTGAAGTAGTGTATATAGTCTGACTCATGAATTTTTGAGGTTTCAGTTGGTTCTGAATGTTGATACAAGTTTTTGGGTTCAACACATTGTTTTGATGACAGTGATTTGATTATTTCATATTAACTGCATGTTGGTTGATGAAGTTTGAGTTTCTAAATTTCTGATGGGTTATTGATGAGTCAAGGTCTTCATATGTCTTGATATGTCCCAGGAGCATCCAGTATGAAAATTCATGAAACCTGGTCCCTGGTGGAAGAGTGGAGTTTTCTGTAGGCTAGCACCTACGTACTAGTAAACATATTGGCTAGTACAAGATCTAGGGGGTTGTAGCTCCCTTCTAGTAGAAGCTGGAGAATGAGAGAAGGTTGTAACATTCTGTAGATAGAAGCCTGTGTATTGGTATGAGTCTACACCAGTACAAGATTGTAAATAGATTTTCTTATTATTAAAAGAAGACAGAGATGACAGTAGCAGGTAGTTTTCACCCACATTGGGTTTCCACGTTAAATCTTGGTGTTCATGTGTGTTGCTTATGTGTGATGGTTTATTCTATGACTACTGCACATGGTTACTATTTAATGTTTAATAAAGTATTGATAAACTGATTAAAGATCAAAATATGATGAATTAATTGAATCATAAGTTCATTGGATATACATTGGTTACCTTAAGAACAGTTGCGTGCACACACGAGTTCGTTTCACTGAAGTAGCATATATAAATCTGATTATGGAGATGAAAAACTTATTGATTTGTAAATAATGATTCACCCCCCCTGTCAGTATTATTTTCAACAATTTCTTGAACTCCCTTTTCAGCCAACAATTTAGTTTTCTATGTAGCGCATAACATTAGAGGAGTAGTGATTTCCATCATTTGAGATCATTGTATTATCACCTGGGTTCTGTCATTCTTGGCATTGAGGCAAGCCTAGGTTCATTCGTCCATACTATTGTACTTGCTCCATTGATTAATAAAATGGCTTGGCTAGTTATTAGTTCTGGAGTTTTTATGAGCATTTTCTGGTTGTTTAAAATTTATGTCCTGTAAATCGTTTTTGCTTTGCATGTCATTGTTTATTTATGTTTGGAACATTACACGATCTTATACATAGAAAAATGTGAGCTTTGCTTTAAATATATTTCACTCAACCTTTTGAAGTATACTTGTAGTTTGTTGCTTCGTTTTTCTTTTAATTTCAACTCCTTTTACTAGTTTCAGATCACTCTATTCGATGGACGAATTGAATCTTAAGGAGGTCGAACCATCTTCATATATATACCTGACTGGAGGTTGAACAACTATCATTGAGGCCGACTTGAAGGCTGTCTTGGTCAATTTCTTGTATACTTAAGACTTCAACAAGAAAAATGATTTTCTTTCTTTTACAAATGTCCAAATAGGACATGTCTTGAATACAAATTTATATGACTCTTATTGAGCATGAAGAACATGCATGATAAAAAATAAAATAATAATAAATACATAAATAATTATTTTTATATTATTAAGACCGATACCAGTTACATTTTCAACATAAGCCTCCATGCAAGCAACCATGCAACCCCAAGCTTTTTAAGGCTCAATTCTCTCCTTTGGAATGCCTAATAGTCCTCCAATGCAAGGTGTCCTCAAAGGAAAGCAATCTCCCTTCATATGTTGCTTACATGAAGTGACCAAGCTCCATAGGTCTCCTACACTCCAAGGAAGAATGTCATACAAGCATCCATACAAGGTCTGCAACTCAAAAAGTCAAGTATGCCATCATGCAACACCAGGGATCAGCCACACACCATGCACCCCAAGTCTAATGAAGTACCCCCAAACATGGGATAAACACTTTTGGAATAAAATTTGAAAGTTAACAATCCTCAATAAAAGTAACTTGTCAGAAACATGCTTCTATATGCTTTTCTCTGATAGTAAATGGGAGCATATTTGACTTCTCCGTTTATACATGTCATGGAATTTTGAAGAATATAAAACTCAAGTGATCAATATATTTCAGAATTGTTCCTAATAAGAGATGCAACCATCACAAGCATGCTTATGTATGATTTTCTTATGGTGAAAGGAGAAAATTTGACCTTTATGCCTTTATTCCTGTCATGGAATTTTGAAAATCATGTTGAAAACTTTTTAGGCACTTTTTTTTTTTGGGATAATGTAACTTGATTTATATTTTTTTACTTAACAGATTGTTTGAGAAGATGAAAACAAGGGAAATGTTGATCCTTCCTCAAGCAAGTCAGGTGAAACATCTGTATATAGTAAAGGTGCTTTTGTAAAGGCATATGTTGATGATGAAGCTGAAGATGAAGATGGGGATATTCTAGTGAGGCATGATGAGGAAGATGAAAATGAAGACTTAAAGGATTTTGTGGCAACTGCTGAAGAAGAACAACCAGTAGATCAATGGAAATGAGATAAAATTCATCGGAAATGGCTTGAAGAACAAGATGCTACCAAAACTAGTGATATTTTGCAAAGGCTTGGATATGGTTAGAGACAAAAAGCGGCTAGGAAGCCAACACTCCATGGTGAGGAAGATGATGTTGCTTTTGATGATGATGAAGATGACATTGTTGAATGTGATGATAAGCTAGACCTCCATAGCCTTGTTTCTCAGGAGTCTGAACATGGTGATGATGACTCTAACATGGAAGCAAAACCTATGAAACCAACTATAGAGGAGGATTATGTTTATGAGTCATCATATGATGAAGAATTGGAAGAAAGACTCATGCGTTAGCGAGTGCTTAAGGAATCTGTAGTAACTTCTCATGCCTCAATGTATGGACAACATCCTAAGCTTTTTTGTCTCAATAATTGGTAAATTTAAGACTTAACTTTCACAAATCTTCCTCCTCTCCAATCTAGTGAATTTATTGCTTTGAAACTGCAATTTAACGATTCAAATTCCATGTCTGATTTTACTGAAAGCAGATTTTTCTCTTACACATTTGAATTAGGAGCAGCAAGAAGTATTTCTAAGTCCAATAGATGATGAAACTTCAAGAGAAGTTTTTGGTCTTATAAAGAAAGTGAATGTTTCCCCCACTTTCAAGAAGAAACCAAAACCATCATCAATTATGATATTTTATCATCATTTTTATTGTTTTCGTAATCAGGTCTTGATATTTGGGTAAACAATCATAGAATAATACATAAAAAATTCTGATTTAATATTTTTGGTTTCTGAATAATAAATTTTAAAACTGTTAACAAAAATATAGATTCCATATAGAAACAATTTTCTCTTTTTCAAATTATAATTTTAGTTTTTCATTTTAGATATATCAAAACTAACACTGGGAAATTACATCATAGGTTCATAAATAATAATCATAATCATACAAGGGAGGGATTTCTTCCTGAAAAGGGAAGATTTTTGTGATGATGCACTCCAAACTCACGAAATGAGAGTGTTGTTGTGCCAAATTTTCTCTTCAAATGTTTCTATGTTGTCTCTGGGGTTGTGCTAATGCTCTCCAATCACCTATTACTCTTTGTTCTCTTAGGTTTCAACCTCTTAGAGTTCCCAAATGAAAGTGGGAACTCATGTTGTGGAGGTTTTGGTTTTATAGAGTTTAGGTTCACTTCATGTGGTTGTGAGCTCCTCACGCATCCTATTTTTCATCATAGCCCTTAATTTTACCATGTGGCTTTGTTTTTATACATTCTTATTGGCATTTTTTGACAAAATATTCATTTCGTCTTCTTGGAAACAAATCCATCACATGCCAAACCATTTTCCTATGCTATAAATGTTTCCAAAATATTCGTTTGTAGAAGGAAATAGTTCCAATATTTAAAAAAAAATCCCAAAATGGTGATTCTGAAATGGTTAGATGATTCAACACCCTTCCTAGGTAAATTTGGTGATCCCCATACATCATAGTCCATCACATAATAATGAGGCCTTTTGTCCTTATTTAAGTTTTCCTAAAATTTGTACCATCTTCCCCATCTTGGACACCTCTCCGTCAAGTATCAGGGTCCTTAGTTTGGGGTCACTTGGGGGTAAAAATATGGGGTCAAAAATTATTAATTTTCTAAACATCTTAATATAATAAGCTTGAAGAAGAATGGGTGGCATTGGAAGCAATGCCATTAGCCACATGATACACCCTAGTTACATCCTCTACATGTTCCTTGGTTTGCACATTATAGATTTATGTTATTATTATTAATTTAAAGACCTTGTTTTTCATTATATTTATGTCACAAGAAGAGCCCCCTTCACCTACACTAGAGCCTTCAACTTGGGGCATAACTGAAGCTTTTGATGACTCATAACCAAACATAAGATTGTGAAGTTTTTGATTAAAAAAATGGACATCTTAGTATTCTTAGTGTCGAACTTTGTTGAAGGAGACATTCACATGCGTAAACTGATATAAAACCAACATAGATCCATATTAACTATGGATCTACCAAATGAGAATCAAATCTCTTGAGCTGCAAACCTTTATTTAAGTTTTTCACTCAAAAATAGGTTTTTAAATCATTAGTTTTGGATTCAATTCAGGATTATTAACAGTTTTGAACTAAAAATTCCCTTTTTCATATTAACTCATAAAAAACTCATAATTAACCTCCATGCCTTGCAAATTTGTATGTTTTAGTGTGCATGTTCAGAAAGAAACAACATGACTTTGCTTATACTTTTCCTCATTTTTAATCACATGCCCACACTTCATACCTTCATCTTGACCAGTTGCATCTATAGCACCAATTAGGTCCAAAAAATCCTTTGAAAATTTTACAATGCCTTGAAAAACACTTACTACTAAACCTAGAATTCAAGTAGCAATTCATGCCCAATCTACTATTGCTCATTATTAGAAGGCATTGAAGAGATATTTTCTGATCATTACTCAAGTTTGGTTCACATTTCACAACAATAACATCTCTACTTGCAACAAAATAGTGATAATTAATATTGGGATGGCTAGGTTGAATAGCATGGACATTCATATAATTTGCAACAAGCCACAAGATTGAATCGTTGACACAAACATATCTTCCTCTCATACCAACTCTACGTGAAAACAACATGCTCCCCACCTCATCAACCATCCTGATTTAGCTGCTAGAAGCTTCTCACGTTGGAATTTAATGATGACAGTTTTTTGTTTTTTTTTTGTTTCATATGCTAAATGAACCTTTGAATTCTTTCTCAATGGGAATGACCAATCAGATTTGTAGCATCACCTCCTATGTTGAAATAATAACTACTCCATATAGATTAAATACTGAGTTTAGAAGAATGCACATCTTCAGCATTTTACCATTGGCATAATTGTCTCAAATTGCACATATAATTTGAGGTGTGACACTATACTTCTTGAAGCTAGGTCATTGTACAACAAAGGTAGATGACATATCATTCTATTTTGAGGTTTTGTGGGATTCCATAGAGGACACCAGATTGCCCAGTATTGTGATCTATTCATCATAGTGATGAGTTCTTGATTTAGAGTAGATACATGCAGATGTTTTGGACCCCTTTGTGTGCATTTTCTTAATAATGCCTTAAAAACACATCAACATGATCTCATGTATTTCTTTCACTGTTACAATTGATAGGGAGACATAAAACTCTATTTTAACCACCATAGCTCCTTAGCAAGATAGAAGATACATACAAAAGGAATTTGTATTGCCCATTGTTATATGATATGCAGCACAATTTATTATTCTACAATGTATATTGAAGGAGGTTTTATAGTCTGTAGTGGTTAGTATAAATTTTCCTAGAGAGAGTCAATACCATGTCATTCTCCATCCATCTAAATTGCATTTCTTATTTTATCTGTATGCCAATGTAGATCCCTTAAAAAGATTATATTTTACCAAGTGTGAAGTTTTATTAGAGAAACTATTTGTTTGTATTTTTTGGTTAGAGAATGGGTTTGCTCTTGGTTTTATGCGGCTTTCAATTTATTATTTCTAGCATGGTGAGAAATGGAAAAGATAAATGTGTGACATTTATCTTGCAAAAATTGAATTAAAGGATATAGAGTTTAACCAAGCTACAGTCTGATTTGGTAAACGTAGAATAACATCTTAAAAAGATGCCTACAAATACACCATATATAAAGTTTGAATACAAGTAATATATGGATTTATCTTTTGTAGATATGTTATTTTTTCTACCCAAGATATCATAATAAGAAAAATATTGATATTATAGGAATTGTTTGAGGACCTCATTAAGGTCAATTTTTCTTATGTCCTATTTCAAGATTAACACCTTCTCATGAGAGGAAGGCTTTAAATGTGAATTAATATGTTCCCGAAACAAATCAGATTCAAGTTTTATAGATATAAACGATATAAAAAAAATTGTCAATGCCTCTGCTTGTTTGTTACTTGACTCTGGTGTGGGCAGGTTACAGGAAATGGGATTGGAAAAAGTACGAGGAGATAATGTAGATCTTGTCTTGGATATAATTCATTTATTGTTGGAGATCCTTCAGGAACCTAAGCCATCGAATTTGCAAATGTTTCTAGTGGGGATTCCTATGATTTTTAATGTTATGATTAATTCTTCATGGTTATTTTGGGCAAGCAAATGTTTTAGGAATGTTAGACAAGACACTGGTGGATAGGTAAACAAATTTCTTATAATTGCAATGTTCATTCCATGACATCCTTTCTTTATCGTTTTCTTGTATTTTGAATGTGTATTTTGATTTTGTTGTCTTTTAACTATGAAATTGAAAATACTTGGTATCATGTCCATTTAAAAAACATCCAAATCTTGAAGTTGAGTTTAGTATTACATGAATTAATTGAAAACTTTCTAGTTGTTTTGTGTTAAAATATTTTCATGACTATTAAAAAATTTTACTTTGATGTTGTTATTTGAGCACATGTTGTCTATATACTTGACCAAGTTCACTTGTTAGAGAATGAAATGTTGTTGTGAATGAAAAGACAAGGGTTAAACATCACACCTCATATTATTTGTTTTAACAAGTTATCTACAATCTGGGCTTTTTACCATGTAATTTAGTTTCCATGATTGTGCCTAATCCTTCTCTGAAGGTTGAATATAACTAAGTTACTAAGGTGTTAGTTTCTATCGTGATGTTTTATTTTCTTTGTTTATACAGGTCATATGGCTACATAATGGCCACTATCCCAAACTGAACATAACTTGTTTGATTTTCTTTCTTTTATCGAGGAAAATGGCATTAACATTGTCGATGTTGAGGTATATGTCGTATAGATATTTTATAGTCTACTTTAGTTTATATTCAAGTATTCATTGTCTTTCATGTCTTATACTTTGCATTGTAACTTCTTTCATTTTCAAGGGAGGAACTCAATATTGATGGTAAGAAGCAGGAATTGAATAAGGAGGAGAACAATAACATTGGAGTGACAAATGAAAAATGAGAGAGAGAATAGAACTGGTCTAGTGATACCCTTAGAGCCAAATATATCTTGCATAAGACACACACATAAAGACTAATGGTTAAATCTTTAGAGTTGGTGAATTCACTTGCAATGCCTTGTTAACACAGTGATAATGTTCTGAAATTCCGATGGAACAATATTTCATTTGTAAATTCTAGTCCAACCAATATTAAGTTGGAAACTCATATTGTAATACTTGATGTTTTATATAATAAAATTTATGTGGTTGAAATCACTTTTATTTGCACTTGATATTATTTAGTCTTGTAATTAACATATGTAACTTTGTGTTATATGATGAACATGCATGTTGTATGATTTTTTGTTGCTGTTGTTGTTGTTGTTAATTTAGTTGCAAAAACATACTAATGAATTTATGTTGATTAATAATGAACACATAAAATCAATCTAAAACTACTAAATTAGTATTTTATATTGATTAATGATGAACACAAATAAAATGAATATATGACTAGATTAGTCATTTATAATGATTATAACTGAAGTTAAATGAAATAAATAAAAACTGCTAAATGAGTCGTTTATATAATGAATATGAAACTACCAAAAAAATATAAATGACTATTGCCAATGAATTTTTTTTATTACAAATGATGACTAAAATTTGCATATATGCGACTATTAGTAGTTAATTTACAATATCTTATAACACGACTAAAATTAATTCATATTTCTTTGGTCGTTAATTGGTTTCAAAGGATGACTAAAATTCAGTCATATTTCTTTGGTCGTTAAGTGGTTTCATGACTAAAATTTGCTTATATATGACTATTAGTAGCTAATTTACAGTATCTTATAACACGACCAACATTTTGGTCATATTTCTTTGTTCATTAATTGGTTTTGTCGGGTAATCATATGGTAATATATTTTTTTGTATATCTGGTCATTAATTGCAACATAATGACTAAATCAATGACTAAATCAATGACCAAATTAATGACTAAATATACTACTAGATAATAAAATTGAGATAACCAATTAATGACTAAGCTAAAAACGACTAAAAGTTGGTCGCGTTATAAGATACTGTAAATTAGCTATTGTTGGTCACCAAATGAAAATTGGTCATTTATATGCAAATTTTAGTCATTTTTTTAGTAACTAATTAGCCATTTTGTACTATTAATATATTGGAGTTTACGGCAATACAAGAGAACCACATGTGCTCCCTTTGTATGTCTTTGACAAGCTGTTAGCGAGAGAAATATCTCACCAAACTATTGGAAAAGGCTTAACCAAGACCTTGAAAGATAGCAAAAAATCACTATGGCCACCCTTTCCCATCTGGTGTGCTTATTTTTCATTGGCAAACTTCAACCATGCAAATAAAGGATTACTAAACATATAGAGCCTCAAGCTGCATATTCTACCAAAAAGGCAATTCGACCCAGAGAAAGTAGCACAAAATGTTACTACGACACTAAAGGTCAAACCCTTTATCCATGAAGCTCATGAATTTGAATATTTTTTACAATCAGTTGAATCATTCAAACAAGCATTCGATTAGGCATAGGTGAATTTGAATCCTAATTATTTCAAAAGGTTTTAGGAATTTAGAAATCAGAGGCTCAAAACAATCCCATTGCATTTGTTAGGAACTGATGATAAACATACGCCCAATGTAACTATTAACAGCGAAGGACCAAATTATCACATAGAATCTCAGGTGAATACAACCCAGAACATAGGGAAGACACATGAAACAGAGGCTATAGTGGAATCTAGTAGAGGGTTAGCTGAGAAATAGGTCAAAAGTGATCTAACTGAGAATATCAATCCCAAAGGCAAAAGCAATGATTTAGAGAAGGAATGGGACCATTTTAATAAAAAAATCCAAGATACTCCCAAACCAACAGATGTCCAAGAAACTACAGGATATCATACTCCACAACAAACTCAGAAAATTTCAAAGTCAGAGCCAATGAATGAGCAAGGGACAAGTTCACAGAATACATAAATCATTACTACATTTCTGACATCTGAGTAAAGGTTACAGAAATACCTCCTTTAGATGTATTCTTCAACCCACTTCATAAGGATGTAGTAAGAAGATAGAGGAAAATAAGGATAGTAGAAACACTTGAAATTCCACCAGGGAGTGAACCAATGGATATACTCTGGAGGGATATTCCTTCAAATCCAGCTGAAAATTTAACCAGGATTTCACAATTTAAGGGGGCATATGCTACTGCCATCATGGACAAAGCCACTGAATTATCTGTTTTGTTAAGGGAAAGGGAAGAAAGTATATCAAAACTTGAGCAACAAATGGAAATTGAGAAATCAAATGTGAACAAGCAAGCCATAGAACAAATAGTCCAATTGCAGCAAAGTATGGAATTACTTAGGATAAGCCACGAAAAAGAAATCTCTGCAAATAATATGCAAATCCAAGAGTTGCAAGAGGCTATGATGAAATATAAAGATGTCCCCACTATTGATGAGTTCATCAAAGAGGCATTGGAGCTAAACTCCACTCTATCAAAACAAAAAAATCTATTCTGCCAGAAAATGTTCCATATCACCCCTTATTTGAATACTTGTGATCAATTAACAGATAAGGCAATTGATTAGAGAACTGAGTTTAATGACTTAAATACTAAGATATCTAACTATATTGAATGGAAAGAATATGTAGAAGGAAGAAACGCTAATCTACCAAATATTGAAGAAACACACAAAGACATATTATTCACGGATTGGGATGCACGTATCAAGCAAGCAGAATTGGCAGTAGCAAGAGCAGTGGGAGTGGCAAAGAATATAATAAAAGCAGTCAGTCACACTTTGCTCACCACCAACTCGATAAAAGAAGGTAATCTAAAGTCACTACCAGATTTGAATGACTTGGATAAAAACTGGAAAGAAAAGATGAAAATACAAAGGGAGGTGATCACAAAATTATCAAAGAACGACTCATAGGCATATTGGAAATTTCTTGTCAAACCTCACAGCCAAATCATGACGACGAATTGTTTACTCAATTCAATGCAAAGGATGTTTCCACCTCTTATAGATTATGTCTTCACAGGACAAGTCAGAACGCAATTCGGGGCACCTCCTCAAGTAAAACCAATGTCCGACATGTGTGACCTCAAGGAAAAGCTGGAAGACATCAAGACATCTTCATAACCTCTAGTCATCAAATCACTTTTATTTTTAGAGTTAGCTTCTAGTTAAGATGAAGGTTGTTTGAAACCTCCTCAAATATTTTGTATAATCTATTTTTGAACTTTAGTTTGATAGTATTGATACCCTTCTCATCCATTTAGAGAAGGGTCCATGATTTTATTAAAAAAATTTGCAAAGAATGCACTTTTGTAAGTTTTTGAATGCCTTGGTGAAATTATGGAACATGGTCATTACTTTTGAATATCAAACTACTTTCCTTTGTTGATGCACTACTGTATGCTTGGAGAATAATTTGGTTGAAGAAAGGAGTTGATCTATGTCAGTAGTCAAATGAGCAGAACCTCACACATATGGTACTTTTATCTTGTATGATCAACTCTGTTTTATCAAATTAGTGATGACATTTCGTTTCATGAATTATATATGGATTATGTTCTTTCTGTTACGTGTTAATTGCACTATTGTATGATACTTAGCTGAAAGCATTTATTTTCATATATGATCATTAAATATATGTGATATAATTTACGCATTTCTTTAACTAACTATCTAGTCAAAGAATTTATCTTTAGACATTTTCATCTTTGTTTAACATGTGAATGATCTTTATTATCACATACCAAACATATATATTTTTAGATCGCATATCACACAAAATACCCCAGGTTTATATTAGATTACGTTAATTAGATATTTACATATCATAATAGGTCATTTAGTTATCATTATTCTTATTTCAATCCTTTGAAAACCACCAATTCTCATTTTCAAACCCATTGTGGGAAACTGGTCCCATCATCCTCAGTTAGAGCCACCACATCAAACGGAAAAGGAGCTTCCTTCAAGGTCCAGACAGGGTGGTTATCCCCCATGTTGGAGTAGTAGAATTCTGAGGCTTCAACATGAGGGTAGTCCAAAGGTCACAAAGGGGAGTTGAAGAGTCACTCCCTCTTGTTATAAATAGGACCTCATAACTCATGTAAAAGGGATTTTGGGAGCCAATCTTTTGGCTAGGCTTAGGCTTAGAAGGAGCTTAGGAGTATTGTGAAGAGCCTTGGCTTCTCCATGGCATAGATTGAGTATAATCATTTGGAGTGGCAGGTGTTCTTGACTTTAATGTTCAACTATCGGGGCTAGTGGTTGTCAATGGTGGATGTATGAATGGAACTTTCACTTATAATAACAAAATCAATGCCAACACGCTTTCAAGCATATGTTGTGAATATAGTAGGACTATTGTTGTTGTATTTGTAATGTATGTTATTTAACTTATGCTTATGCTTATGAACTAATTCGTTTGCATTTGTATGAGTCTTGTTGAATGTGTGTTGTTCTATTAACTCATCTCTTTAACTTGTGTACTATTCTGCATCTTAGGTTGTGATGTCATTACGCTCATGTGTTCCTTTCAAGCTACATACTATTATAGGCTTTCAGTGGGTGCACTTGCCTTTCCCTTCGTGTGTTCGGATCTTCATGCATCACACTTGAATTTTCATAGAGTCACACACCTTCTCTCACCAAAAGTTATCATACTTCCCTCTGCGCATTTTCGTAGTCAAGGTCTAACATTACCACCCACTACTAGGACTCCTACTCCAAATGGTGTGAGGTCTAGTTGGGACTTCATATCAGGGAGATCCCCTAAATGTTGGCGGGTCCAGCACCATCAATAAGAATCAACAACCCAAATGGCCTAACAATTGTCAAATATTCAAATGTGTTACAACTAAGTGAACTCTAGTCACGTACAGAAATTTAAAAATTATAAGAGCACAAAATTCATGCAAACCTATCCCTAGATCTCCTATTTGATTTACTACCATCAATCGCAACTCTGTCATAGAAAAAAAATGTTTCACTTGATAGAAATAGTAAGTACTCTCATATTTATTCATTGTATGAAGAGTTAAGTGAAGGAATGAAAGTTAAGTCTAATATTGGAAGTCAAGTGAGTCAGAGTTAAAAAGTTAATGCCTTATTAAGAAAATATAAGTTAAGGAAAAGAAAAATGTCAATTTATGTTAAAGTTAAGTTAGAAAAGTTGAGTTAAACCATTAAGTCATAGTTTTCATGAGGAAAATAAAATTTGAGTTTGCATGATTCCATATTTAGAAATTTTATTGCTTATATACTCATGGTTGGGTCATTGTAACATGATGTAAGAAGAGAGAATAGAAGCAACTCGGTAGATTTATATGAGAGAATAAGTAATGAATAAAACTTCCTTATCAAGCAGAAGATTGTGTACTTGTTTATCTTGTCTTTGCATGTTTATCTTTTCCTATAAATAACAACTGGTATCAAAGCAAGGTTTAGCAAGGTTTCAAAGAAACAAAGAATTTAAGAAGGTCATGAGCTACTTCCACTAAGAGCCTTGGCTATTATGAGTAACCCGCAAATCAAAGTTTACATCCATTCATCCATGAGTAGAAACTAAAGCTCGTTGAGAGTTTGTAAATCCAACTACTAAAATATTAGGGTGAGTAGCCTACAGTTCCACCTTTTGGAAAATACTAAGAGGGGGGGAATGAATCAGTATTCCTTAGCAATTAGCACTTTTAAATTTTTTCAGAGCATTAGTTAATCTTCAATTATTTTTAACGTTTATGCAGTAATAATAGTAAACAAAAGAACACAGGAGGCACAAAGATTTTAGGTGGAAAACCCTCTCTGGGTCAAAAACCACCGAACACTTTTCTAATAAATTCTTTAATATTTAGCCCCAACTGAAATGAAAGAAACAACTTCCTAGAATTCTAGAAAAGCATTCTTCTCTAGCTCCCACTAGATGGACACTCCAATGCTAGAGATTCTTTAGTAGTCAACTGAATGGATGCCCCAACACCCAATGAGCTACAACTCACCCTAGCACCACCCTAGCACCCCGAAGTTTTCACAGGCTTGAACCTGTTGGTGACTTCATGCACCAGCCTAGCACCATCCTACCACTCTATAGAAGAATAAAATAAAAAAGGACTCCTGTACCGCAGAAAATGGTCCACTTTACAATGATATAGAATGATGTAGAAGAAGAAGACACACTAGACCATAACCCCAACTATGACACAACCACTTAATGGTGATCCTAGACCTCCCGACAATACCTCATCAACTCTTGGTAGATAGACACTTGTACCACTTTTACAAAGATGCTTTTACAATGACTCTGTACAATGATACCTTTACAATGATTGTATACATTGCTTCCCACTTGAAGACTTCGTGTAGTGAACTTCTTGTTGTTGTTATGCACCTTTATTGCTACTCTTTTCATGCTACCCTTTCTCACTCTTCAAAATATGAGATTATGCATTGAGTCTTGTCTTGATGAATATATAATACCTGCAAAAATTCTTCAAGGAAATACCCATGACATGATAATAGCAAAACTTACCTCATCCTGCAAAGCATATGTTAATGCTAAACAAAAACAACAAATTATAATACAATGAACCTAATGAAATTAAGAAATGAACATGCATATATAGAAGATGCTTACCTATATCTTACCTTTGCTGCATCATTTTGTTGCACCTTGCTTTTTGCTGCCCTAGAAAGTATGGTCCTTTGCACCCTTTGACAACACTTGATCTAGTTTTTTTCTTGCCTTCTAGGAGCACGATATTTAATATAATGTATCTCTATGATTTCAAATCTCCAATATGTGATCGTTGGTTATGTAGTAGCCCTCTGAGTCTTCTTTCCAATGCCACTAGTTTGACTTGATTTGAATTCTTCAAGGAAAAGTTATGCCCAATATCTCACAATGACCTAATTATGGACTAGCTCAGTAGAGCGAACTTGTACGACGTGCCATGTGTCACTGTTTCCTCCTTCGACTCTGAAATTGATATATAGAAGACTAAATTCCAAGCGCTATCTACCACTATTTACAGAATTCTAATCCTCTTTTTAGAGAGAGAGTTATTACGATTTTCCCAAGGTTACTTCTTTGAGATGAAATTTGGTAGCCTGCAAAAACCCTAACTTCCACAGATCATATCTCTGAAACTATAGCGAACCAAGATCCGAAATTTAGTCTCAACGTTTATCAGGATTGTGAACCAAATGGGTTTTAATTTCCGAATCTTATACTTCGTAGAAATGAAGCTATAGCGAAAATTCCATGGTCACTACCTTTGGAGGATATATGAGATTTCTTTTTATAGAGTTGAGGGGGGCTTCTATAGAGAATGTTGGAGGGATTTTAGGAGCTTAAAAAATTATTAATTAATGACTATTCAATGACCAAAACCAATTATGAGTGCCATGCTACAACCCCATAGGTTTTTTCCCACTAACTGGGGTTACTAACTTCAAACATGAATATCTCCCAAACCGTGAAGAATTACTTGGTGTTCCATATATCAATGGAAACATCTCGACGAGTAGAATCTATCTAGAAGATCCTTGACTCAAAATAGAGTGAGTTGTCAAGTCAAAATTCCCTTTCAAGATCAGGGTAGCCCCTAGTGGTACTTGGTTTGACATCAATGACAACCTGAGATCATCTTTAGACAAACAATCTCCCCCTTTGGCATTGATAGAAACAAAAGTACTCCCCCTGCGATCAGGGCACCTCTTCCTACTACCTTCTCTCCCCATTTGACATTAGTGGCAAAGGGTAACTCCCCCTGACACAGAACCATCCCGTGGACCTGTACACACTTCCACTCACCCTTTATTTTCTGAATAAGGAAAATCTAATGAGATCTTGGGATAATCCCAAGCTTCTGGTGAAGATATTCAAATGCTTCATGAGGTAAAGGTTTAGTGAAGATATCAACGATTTGTTCTTTTGACCAACATATTCAAGTTTGATATTATTTTCAACGACTTTTTCTCTAAAAAAATGATATTTTATCAGAATGTGTTTTGTTTTTGAATGCATGACATGATTCTTGGAGATGCTGATGGCAGTGGTGTTATCATAGAACATGGAAATAGGCTCACTGAGTTGCACTTTAAGGTCTTGTAAAGTTTGTTTCATCTAAAGGACTTGAGTACAACAAGTTGTCGCTACAATGTATTCTACTTCCACTGTAGATAATCAGATTGAGGCTTGCTTTTTTCTCAACCATGATACAAGACAACCACCTAGATAGAATGTTGCTCCAATAGTACTCTTACGATCATCAATGCTTCCTACCCAATCTACATCTATAAAGGCTTGAATAACGAGATTGTTTCCCTTGGGATACCACAAGCCATATTCTGTTGTGCCCTTTAGATATCGAAGAATTATTTTGACAACAATAATATGTGATTCTTTTGGTGCTGCTCGGAATCTTGCTACTTGTCTAACTGCTTGCATAACATTTGGTCGGGAGGTTGTTACATATAGAAGACTACTAATCATAGATCTGTACAACCTCTGATCTACATCCTTATATGAGTCGTCTATGCTCAATTTTCAACCTGTTACCATCGGAGTAAGCACGGCTTTGCAATCTTCCATTTTGAATTTCTTGAGCATTTCCTTGATGTACTTGGCTTGACATATAAATATTCCTTTCTCTTGTTGATATATTTGAAGCCCTAAGAAGTATGTCAACTCACCAAGTATAGACATCTCGAACTCACTTTGCATCTTTGTAGAAACATTCTTACTTAGTCGATCATCATTGCTACCAAAGATTATATCATCCACATATACCTCAACGATTGTTAAATTATCCTTATCTATTTGTACGTAAAGATTGCTATTAGCAGTACCTTTCTTGAACCCTTGTTAACGTAGATATATGTCAAGACGAGCATACCATGATCTGGGAGCCTGATTGAGACCGTATATAGCCTTGTTTAACCTGCAAATGTAGTCTTCTTTTTTTGATAGTAGAAAACCTTCAGGTTGTTTGATGTAAACTTCTTCTTCTAATTCTCCATTTAGAAATGCTGACTTAACATCCATTTGGTAGACTTTTATTTTTCTTGAGCATGCATAGGCAAGAAACATCCGAATGGATTCCATTCTAGAAACTGGTGCAAATGTTTCGTCGAAATCAATTCCTTCCACTTGTGCATAGTCTTTGCAAACCAATCTTGTTTTGTTTCTGGTAACATGTCCATCTTCATTCAATTTGTTCCCTAACACCCATTTAGTCCCAATGACATTTTTATCTTTTGGTCGTGGAAATAATTCCTAGGTGTTATTCTTCTCAATTTGATCCAATTCTTCATTCATAGCTACTACCAAATGTGCATTATGGTTGGCTTCCTCAAAACTACTAGGCTCAACGGTTGCTAGAAAATCAATGTGAGCTTGTTGTGATAAACGAAGCTGTTGACCTTTCCTTGTTCCAATTCCTTCATTTATGTCACTAGTGATTTGATTTGATGGATGGTGCTTTTGAATCCATTCTTTTGTTCTCTTTGGAGGAGCTTCTTGTTGTTGTTCATGTATATCTTGTTGATCATTACTAACTTCTTCCTAGTTGACAGTTACTTCTTGTTCTAGAATTTTCTCTATCCCTTTTTTAGCCTCTGTCTCAAGTTTCAAAGATTCTAAATCCTCATCATTGTTCATTAGAACACTATCTTCATCAAATGTAACATTTATGCTCTCCACTATTTGTTTTCATCTTAGATTATAGCATTTATAGGCCTTTATTTTGCATGAGTAACCAACAAAGATACCTTCATCAACATGCGATTCAAACTTACCCAACTTTTGATCTTCTCTTTTGATATAACATTTGCTTCCAAAGATTCTAAAATATTTTACATTAGCCGGTTTTCCTTTCCATAATTCATATGGGGTCTTATTGCAATTATTTCTGAGAAGACTTCTGTTGATAATGAAGACTACCATATCAATTGCTTGAACCCAGAATTTTTCATCCAATTTTGAGTCCTTCAGCATTGTTCTACCCATTTCCTGTACGGTTTTGTTCTTTCTTTCAGTAACTCCATTTTGCTGAGGTGTTCGTGTTGTTGAAAATTGTCTTTTTATTCCATTTTCGTCACAGTATTGCTGAAATAATTTGGAAGTGAATTCTTCGCCATTATCTGATCTTAGACACTTTATTTTTAAATCAGTTTCATTTTCGACCAACTCCTTGTAGATCTTAAAGCACTCAAATGCTTCAGATTTTTTCTTTAGGAAACTAACGGCTGTCATCCTGGTATAGTCATCTATCATTAACATGAAATATAATTCTCCATCTAAGCCTTTTGTTCCCATAGGATCACATAGATCAGTATGTATCAATTCCAATGGATGTGATGTACAGTGTTCTTTTTTTTTAAATCCACATTTTGTCTGCTTACCATGTTGAGAGGCCTCACATAGTGTTTTGGAAGGTTTTGAGATTTTCAGCATTTCTTGTACTGCTTCCTTTTCTCTTATCCTAACAAGATTGTCAAAGTTTATGTGACCCATTCATTTTTTCCATAACAAGATTTCATCTTCTTTAGCTAGTAGACATGCTTTACTTGCTTCATCTAGAACATATATGTCGTTTGGAGCTTGACTTGGTGTAGCCACAATTTTACCATACATGCCTTTCCTAATTTCACATTTTGTGGAGTTGAATAGCATTGTGTGTCCTTGATGTCACATTTGTCCAACACTGAGCAGATTGTGATTCATGTTTTCAACCAATAGAACATTCTTGGCTAGAGCATCTTTACTTCCGAGACTGATGGTACCTGATCCTATAACATTTGAAGATCCATCATTTCCAAAGGACACAGTTCCATCCTTCTTCTCTTTCAGAGATACAAATTTCTTTCTATCTCCAGTCATATGCGTTGAGCAACCACTATCAACATACCACACATCTTTGTTGTTTTGAGCCTTGAGAGCGAGAGCACAATTATCAGTGTTCTTCTTCTTCCATGTTTGTTCATTCTGTGGCTTCGAAGATTCTTCTAGAGGATTTCAAGTTTGCAGTCTCTGGCTATCTGTCCGAAGTTTCGACATTTGCAACATTCAATATTACTTCTTAAATGTTCAAATCTATTGATGTTTTGTTGAGCCCTGGGAGGTTCATATTTGAAAGATCTCCTAGAATTGTATTGGTTCCTAGGGTACGTGAGACATTCTATAGCTTTATGACCAAATTTTCCACATCAATAACAATAGCAATGAAAAATATGTTGGTACATGGATGGAAATCTTCATCGGGGAATTGTCTTCCAAGGCTGTTCTTGTGAATCTTGTTCAATGAAGTCTACATGCCGGTAAGATCTCATAGGTTCATTGTATTTTGTGGTAGAAGGTCCTACTTCTTCTTCTTTTTAACCGAGGCCAGTTCTGTCGTTGTAAGATCATTGATTGTTGATTATTTCTTCCAATGCCCTTCAATTGTTGGCATAGTTTTGGACATTTTTTTCCTTCTTCACTTCCTTACGTAGCAAAACTACTTCGGATTCTAATGGTTCCCTTTCCTGGTTGCTTTCTTCCAACTTCTTTTGAAGTGACTCTTCAATACATTTTTTCTCTTCAACTTCAATTTTGAGACCGTGAACTTGTTCTTCAAGAGTATTGCAACAGATCTTCTCAGCCTTGAGCTCTTTTATAAGCTTGATTACCTCCTTAGAAAATTCTTCTATGGTCAACCCTTCTTCTTAGTTGTTTGATACCTATTGTTTATTATGCTTGGCCATAAACAAAACTCTCTCATTGGCTTCTTCTTCACTATCACTGTCTTCATCGGATGATGAGCTATCTTCTTTAGAGAGAAAGTTCCTTTTGAATCCTTTCTTCTTGCCTTGCTTGTTGAATTTCGTAAAGCCTTTTGTTCCTTTTGAGTTTCCATCACTTTTGTTCAAACATTTTGTTGCGAAATGCCCAACCTCACCACAACCGAAACATATCAATGGAAGTTTACCTTTGAATTTTCCCTTAACAATTTTTAGTTTTCTCGTAAAGTAAGCATATTCTCCATCTGAAAAACATTCTTCATCATTGTTCTCTTGAGGGGGTCTAACCCAGGTTCAACGTTAGTTAGCCAAACAAATCCTTACACTGCTGGCCCTTTCGGCATCAACCCGCGGAGCGCGGACTGATGTCTCACCTGAAGCAGTAAGGGGAGATGCTAGAACCATGTTTCCGTGCCCTTGAGATGGTTGTGATGTCAGTTTATTCCAACTATACTTGCCTTCACGCAGGTCACTTCATGCTCTGTTCCACCCTTTAGTACCTTCGCCATCTGTTACAATCAGCTTCCGCGTAGCCCTAACCAGGGGCTGAAGCCCTTTCGCATTGTTAAGGTAGCGAACTGTGATATTTTCCCAAACTATGCTAAGTATCTTCCTTATATTATTAGTAGATCTTTGTTAGCTTCGTGTAAACAGATGTTATTACTTGCATTCAGTTAACCAATACAATTATACACATTCATATAAGCATTAGAATTGAAATTCATACCCGGTATAACAGATGAATAAACAGGAAATAAATACGTAGAAATGATAGAAAAATTCTCTTTATTAATAGTTCTAGAAGATTACAGACTTGACTTGCCCTATGCAGTCTGCTGCAGGGGTCCGCGCACTCAGTTGTGGACTACTAGGCCTCTGTGCACTCAGCTACAGATCCTCTACCTACGCTACGACCAAAAGCTTAGGCTCACACTTCAGAGCTATCTCACATACATATTCATTCCTTAAACATTGTGTTATATTTAACTACTTAGAGCTTCGCTCTATTTATACAATCGGATGGTCCGCGGACCATGGGTAGATCTTCTACAGTCGACATTACATTATCAAAATAAGGGCGGACAACTCTATGACTCTTTAACAACTACGCGCTCTGCGCCCAAAAAATGTGGAGTCTTTACATTGGAATTACAAAATTGGACCAAAATCTGGGCTCTAAGCCCCAAAACAGCCCTTGGGGGATCCCGCTGTTGAGTTCCAAAACTGCCTTTCCCTTAAGCAACTTTCTCATCATTCTTTCTTTGCTTTTCCATGAAAAATGCATCCTTATCATCAAAAAAACCATTACACATCACCTCAAGGAGTATATTTCAGTGATTTACATGTTATACTGTTATGTTTGCTATTTGAATAGGTTTTTGTCTTTCAGCTAGGGAACACAGCCACATTCCATAGCTAATTGGTTGTTCTGCAGCCATTTCCACACTTTTGTAGGTTCCAGGTGTCAAGAGAGGAAAAGGACTACATGGGTAGCTTGGGAAACATCAGAGCATGGATCATATCCTATTCATCTGGCCTAGATCGATGAGGAGGACTCCGGTCAAAGGGAATTCAACTATAGAAACCTATGGCAAATAGGAATCTGTTTTGCACATGTTTCTCAGTAATGGGATCCGATGCAGTCTCCTGAGGCCACGAACTTCATGTGCCACCTGCGCAAAAAAATTCTAACAACCACTACCATAGATTTATGTTTCCAAGCAACCAAGGACAAGAATTCTGCATACTTTCCTGTCTACATGTTTTGCTATAGTTGATTTCTCTCTTCAAAACAATTGTATATTTCTCTATAAATACTAGCATGTAGAATGTAGAACAAGTTCAAGTTTTTTCTTATGTAATAGTTCATATTTCTACTTTGTAGTTTGAAGAATTAAGTTCTTTGTTTTAATATAAAGACTATGTTTTCAATGGATATCTGAAGCATTGTTGTTGTAATGATTGAGTGCTTATAATCCGAGACCTTTACAGAGGACCCCTACGTGGTCAAGGGTACATTTTATTTCTGTTTTGTCTTTCATAGTTCAATTGTAAATTTACTATGTTTTTCCATAATGTTTAAAATCATTTTCTAACTCTGTTTATAATGCAGCGTGTGTCATCTTTTCACTAACTCAAAGTAGTTTTATTTTAGCGCAGAATAGTTCTTTGGTTTTCACTGCTTTCTAGTTTCTTACCAGTAGCTTTAAGTTGATGTCAGTAGCATAAATTGATTCATTTCATTTGCTGCTCATTAGTTTTTTAGATTTTGAAATAAGATGTTCAATGCCATTTTCTTATTAGTTTAGTAACTCATGTTATAAATGAATATTTCCAAAAGCCCTTTCAATTGATGGTTAATCTTAAAACTAAGTGGTGAAATGTTTCATTTATGAATGAGTCTTTCTCTGCATTTTTATGTTTACTTTTCTTAGAATAATGAAGAATGGAATCTCTCAAAATGCTATCACAAGGAGGTAGTTCTCACTAAATTGTGTAGCAGAGTGACAAAAAAACTTCATTTAGCCTTCCTTTCATAATAGAATAGTTGCAAATTCATTTTCAATTATAGTTTTTCACTTAGTTTAGCTGCAATTCCATCTTCAGTTGTTCATTAAGTTTTGATTCTGCAATAGATTAGACAATAGTGGTAATATTATTTCCAGTATTTCATTTTTGGTTTATCAGAGATAGCTGCAATCTCATTTTCTCATTTAAGCTTTGGTTTTGTAATTGAGTAGATAGTAGTTTTAAGTCCTTTCAGTTCATGTTTTGGAAACAATCATAATAGCAAGAAGAGAAGCTCTGTTTTCATTTTCTTGTTTAAAACTTTACTTCCAAATATGGCTTAAAGCACTTTTAGCTCCAATTTCATTTCTCTAGATTCTAGCAGCATTAGATTAAGATTTTGTAGATTACATTGTAGAACATTAGGAATCAAAAGAGCAAAACCCCAAAAATAAACATAAACTCAAAAATAGTGAGGTAAGAAGGGTCATCTAGCACATATAGTGCACTACACTTCATCAGTGTACGATACCAGGATTGATAATTTATGTAGCAATTTAGGACACTAAATTGACTGAACACCTGCGCCCAATAAGCCCCCAACACAAACATCGTGACTCGCCCTCGAGTCACTCTGTAGGTGTGGAGATCTTAGCGCGAAGGCCTCCTAGCTCTGTTTGGATCGCTTCAAGTTTGGCAGCAGACTGAGCGGCTGCCTACTGGACTTCCTCCACACACTATTTGGTGACTGTTGTTATTGCACTACTGCCTTGAATCCTCTCTTGAGTTGATTGTAGTTGCGCGAGCTTTGCTTCAATGGAGGCTGTAATTGTATAAGCCTCATCGATCCATGGCTATAGGCATGCTTTCAAGACTGCCTCCTTATGCCAAGCGATATCCACCTGCTCCTTGAGCGCCTTTGCCTGCTGCATCCATGCAAGCCTTTGTGTAAGAGCAACTATCTGTATGATCCCTCTTGCCTCATCATATTTCTATTTCAGATCTCGCGCCTCTGTCCCTAGGTGCTCCACATTCAAGTCCTCCTGGAGGGTGGTGAGGACATCAAATGACTATTCGAACAGCTTCATGTAGTCTGTCACTACACTGTCAACTGCCACCATTCCTATTGTGACCACGATGGTGCGATGTTCTCTGACCTCTGGCGAAGTTGAAGGATGAGCCCTCAACTATAGTTCTACTATTTGAAAGTTCAACTCCAGCTAAAACCTGGCCATTTCTACTCTTGCGTTGCGTACCCCTATGGCTAACTTATGGATGCGCACCAACACCAGTTCCTCTGCTTGAATGGCCAACTTCAGCATCATTTGGGAGGCTTCTTCCACAACCCGCATTATTTGTTTGTTTAGCTCTATGGCCTCATTCCATTGCACGCTCAACTACTCAATGTTGATACGCTACTCGCTCATTACCTATAGAGCATGCCTGTCCCTTGCCCGAAGTTCTGCAGTGACTCCATCTTGCAAGAGATAGAGCATCTCCTGAGGGAGCATAGCCATGTTTAATTTGGCCCCTTTCAAACTGCTGACCATAGGCCTGTAAGCCTCATTCTCTGTAATGAGTGATCCATCTGGTAGCACTATTGTGTCAGTCATCCTGGTGTGCAACATTTCCTCAACAGCTGAAGTGCCGACTGCGAGGCTAGTGGTCACTCTACCAGCCTGTGGAGTGTGCACCTGCAATTCCTATATTTGTGTCCAGAGAGCACCCAATACCAACTAGTGGTGCTCCTCAAACTGCTGGAGGGCCTCCACAGTGATGTCCCTCACCATTTCATTGATATCATGCAAATCTCTTTCAGTAAGGGTGATAGGGTCGAAAGATGTCTTCAAGGCCTTTGTCTTCTTTCGCGGCCCTACCTGCTCTCATGGTCGCGGATGTTTGAGTTGGGTGGATGGCCCTTATCAGTCTCTAGTTTGGGTGAAGGTGACTTCTGTCCTTCGCGCTCTTCTTTTTCTTTTTCTGCTGCTCCGCCAATATCGTAGAGTCGTGCGCCACCTAGGCCTTAGCCACTGCTTCTTCTGTCCTATGCTTTTCCACCAGCTGTGGCATCTGAAGTTTTGTCTCTTCCTTCTTTCGTTGCGTGACAGACTTCTCTGCTTCCACTGCAGAGTCAACGGGAGTGTGCCACTCTGGCGGCCAAGACTCAAGGACTACAAAAATTACATCATCGGTCGCCAAGTATGGTAATTCATTCCACGTCTTCATAGGGTCCTTCCTCGCGCTGATGAAGACATGGTGGAAATCGGCTTTGAACTCTACAAAGCTCTGTAAAATGTTGTAGATAGTGGGTGATAACCACGGATTGCGATTGATCCCCATCCTAATGCTCATCTCCATGAGCACCCAAAATATCTTACTCTCTCTGGTCCGTTGTGCATCCCTGGTTGCCCACAGCGAAGCGTACTTCGCTGCCTCTGTAAGGTCTGGCATGACCGAAGGGAATTGGCTATCTTCAGGCAGTTCCCATGCCATCAGTATGACACGTTTTTCCCTACTCCTGTGCCTCGCGACAGTTCGCAAGGAACTCACCGCATAGATAGTTTTCCTAGTTGAACTGGACCCCTTCTATGCATTGTGCCGCTAGTGCAACCACTAGAGCGGGCACCTCATCCACCCGACACTTCCGCATCACCTTCCCTGCTAATATCTGTGTCGCGACCTTGACTGTAGGGTTGTTGATGCTAGAGATGGCATACCCTCCCTTATTCTTCTCCAACTTAAACTTCCTTTTCATTGCCTCTATGAGGGCCAACTCGCCACCTTTTACCATTAAAACATTTGTTGGATCCTCCCCTGAGCAAGGGAGCCCTGTAATCCTATGAATCAGATGGTCTGTGATGGGGATGCACTCCTCCAGCCATAAACACCCATCATGGGCCAAGCAGAGAAGCTACATGATGAAGAAAATGGTCACTGGGGCACGGTGGTAATGCGCACCCAAAGCAGGTTTAGCAACCCTGCTTTCTTGACCCCTCTGAACCATTTGCGCGTCTCTAATTCAATCATTCCAGCCGGCGCATCTATATTCTAGCGCATTAGCTTCATAGTTGCTAAATACGGGAACTTCTTGTGGTCCACGAGGTCCCGATCTTCAAATTTCAACACGGGAACCTGCCCCAAGTGTGGTCCCTCAAACACAATATCATCTGGGAGTAGTGGGGTTTGCAGAGAGCTCTTGCTCTCATCTATATCCTTTGGAACCTTGGCTTTACCCTTCCACGGAGGAACATATTCCGGAAGCCTGGTGATAGGGTCTGTGCCCAGAGTTTTGACTTCCATCTCTACATCGTCCTCCTCCACCAGTATTTCTTCAAACACTTCCCCTTCTTTGGCCTCCATATCAATGGCCTTCCCCTTTTCTTGCAATGTGAGCTAGGTCCTCAGTGAATTTCAGGGTGAGACATGCACCGGTATCATGGAATGTTTATGCTTCTTGGGTCTCGGAGTTCGCGGTGTTTTAGGGACCTCAGCGATTACTCCGGTGCTCTTTGGGGCTTCTACATCCGCAATTTCCTGCGCGGCTTCCTCGGTTGTCGCTACTCCTGTGTCCATGGCTTCTTTGGGTGCTGACATCATTCTAGTCAGGAGGTCATGCGTCTCCTTCGGCAATGTTTCCAACACTGAACTTGCTCTCAATGCCTCAAAGTTTGAAAGGTCCATACACAGTTGATAGTGCAACAGTTCAGTTCTGAAAATGGAAAGTGTTGTTCACTAGACAACCACTTGTAATTTATGTTGTCGCTCGGATTTTCCTTAGAAGTTATTTGAAAGAAGGAAAGGATCCAAGGTAACTACAAACCAATTCTTCAAGTATAGATCCTAGCGAATCTATACTCAGAGAGGGCTCTCTCTTTATGATTTATCATTGTTTTGAGGTGATGTCAGGCTAACTATTCATGCTCAAGGGATTTTTTGTGATTTGTCTGGGGAAATTAAAGGAAAAAGATGGGAAAAGTAGATATCAGGGCCATTGGGCTATGGAGTCAAGTAGGAAACGTGTATCAGGATTTGATTAATCACTAAGGAAAGAGTTCACAAGGCAAGATAACACAGCAGGGACAAATCTAAAAGTTTCTATGGATGGAGAACATAACCAGGGCCAAGGACAATGAAGAATCCTTAGCAGGGATCAAGCTGAAGAAGGGAGGACTGGAAAATAGTAAGGGAAATTAAGAATCCTATACCGAGGGCCAATAAAGGGAATGAATCACAGAAATAAGGGAGCAACTAATAATTCCCAAAATTTAAGAATTTCATAGAAAACATTAGATGAGCAAACAGTTAAAACACAGAGCATTCAAGCTAATTCTTATAGTATTTTTCCTTGTTTGCTTTGAAGAATTTATAAGAAAATACATATGATATTTCATAACAAGAAGGAAAACAATATTTAAACTTAAAGAAATGATACTTATTTGTTTCCCACAGTGTACATGAATCGAGTGAAATGTCCTCAGCTTTATTCAATCCAGTAAACCAGTCCAGCCTTGATTACAGTAGCTCCTTTAGCTCAAAATAAAAGTCTATAGAAATTATTTTTCAATCCACCTTAATTACTTCAATTTCTGAAGTATTTATACAAAAAATATTACAAAATATCTCATAACTACAAGAGATTCATTATACGAAACAAAAGTTATTTTCCCCAAGAAGATAGAGATAGATGGAAAATACATTGTTTGCTATCCCTCTATTTGTGAATGTGCTGGAAGCTGGAGCTCGAATTTGTCTCATGTAGTTGTCTTGGAAATTATTTGCTGGACTTCACTCTTATCATTACCTACTGATACTCTTTACTTGTGCTGATACTCTTTACCTGTATTTACTAGACTTTATTGTAGTAAATATTGTTACTCCATGGATTTACTATAGTAACTTTGTAGTATATCGGTCATACTAATCCACCATTCATCATTCTGTATTTTCATTCTAATGATTTTCCTGTACACTTCATCAGCTTCTTTATACTTAACAAAATTGGGCCTGTTGGTGAAAAGGTGTTTCACTTCATGTTCTATGTAAAAGAGGTTTTCCAAGCCATCATAAAGCACCTTTCATGTAGGTAGTGCTTTTAATGCTGAAGAACTGGCTTAGCTCCTGGCCTATTTGTTTAGTCTCTCGATGTAGTCATCTTATGTCATAAACTTGTCATTTATGACTAGTGGGCTTGGAAGACCTTTCTCTCTCAAGATGCCATATTTCAACATGAAGTCATCTATATCTGCTTGAATACTTTGACACCTTTTCTCCAAGTTGAGCATCAAGTTCCTCTTAGTAAGAACTTTCTTAATTTCAAGGATGGTGGTTGTTCTATCTTCAATCTCTAATGCATCCAATTTGTACCTATTACTGTTGTTCAAGAAGTCAATCAACTGATTTGCCTCTTTAGGCTTATCTCCTAATTCTTCTTTGGTCTTCTGTATAGCTTCCATAGCTATCTTGACTAGCCCAGTCTATTAAAAAATTATCTGGATAGAAGGCCAAATATCATTGATGGAATCAATGATATTGGCTCACAATATATTTCTCATATCTCCCAGTGACTTTTCTAGTGTTAAGTCCTTTTACAGGACTCTGATTCTCTCCTCCATTCTTTTGTTCTTCCTTCCTTCTTCTTTGTTTTGAATTTGTGCCAGTTCATAGTCTATTTCTATACTTGATATTTATTCTTTGAGCTTTTTTAATTCTATAGCCTAGATACTCATCTGTTCCATGGCTTTGATCACTTCATCTGTTTTTTCTGCTATTGTCCCTGCACTGGTCGATGTACCTGTAGTTGGAATCGCTTCTACTACTGGTAGTGCTATTAGCGGTTGAAGTGTTGGTGCCAAAGATGCTGCCAGAGTGGAGGGTACTGCTGTAGAAACTGTGGGTATGACCGTTCGAGGAGCGGTGGCCAGCTCACTCTGCCTAGACTGTATTTCATTTTTCAATTCCCTCTCAGTTTCCTTTAGTTGTTCATTTAACTTAAGGACTAGGTCCATAAGTTCTTCTTTCTTCTGTTTCTCTATAACCTCTGCAGTTTGGGGATGTTGGAGAGGAGGGATCTTAAGCTGCTTCTTTAATGCAGCTATATCATCATTTTTCTTTTTGATCAATTGTTCAGCTGCTTTGAAATCCTTGGGATCATGCCCCAACTCTATCACCAAGTCTTCTAAGGTTTTTATTATGATGTCTTTAGCCTGAGAGGAGGCTTTTTCTAGTTGCAACTGTGTTGTTGTGTTGTGCAAAGAATTTTGCAATTGTTGTGTTGCGATGGCTTTACTAGTCAATGTAGAATAGACCATCTCACTAGTCTGCTTGTGTAGTTATATTTGGTTAATTGGATGGATATCCTTGGCCAAAACTTCAAAATTAGTTTTCAAATAGTCAGCCATTAACTTAGGCTACTGTAAAGTTGGTTTCAAGAGACTCATTTTCATTTTTCCTTCTTTTATGTCAAAAGCTGACATAAGCCTGGTCTGATTAGTTGGAGCCATTTTGAGGTAATGAGCATAGGTTTGAGCTTTTAATTTCTCATTCCTTGCTTTGATTTCTTTGTATTTCCCTTTAATTTCTAAGCTCTGTTCAGAGAAAGCTCTAAAGAAGACACTTTTGTGCTTTGTTGCCTCTCCAATGCTTGTATATTGGAGGTGGATGGTGTAACACCTGCTGGGATAGTCTGCAAACTATCTGTCTTTTGAGTCACTATGTTACATGTTGTCTCCTCAGTATATTCTTCTTCTGAATAGGGATTCAACCTTTGCCTTTTAACAATAGTTTGATCAACAGGACTGCTAGAAGGAGTGGCCTCTTCTATATCTCTTTTGAGATCTCTTTCCTCATTGAGAGGAGTCTGCAGCACAGGAGGATTGCCCATGATTTGTTGAAGTTGAGCCAGCTCCTCTAAGATTTCGGGCTGCTCAGATTCTTCTTGTTGTTCTTAATCTTCTACTCTTTCTGAGGTCCCTTGTTGCTCTGATGGTTGTGTACTGGGTTCCTGTGACTGCTTCTTGGATGAAGTTTCTCCAAACACCTGTACAAATGAATCCTCATTAAATCATCTTTCTAAGTCCTCCATTACATTGTCAACTTCAAATTGAGTGTTATCTTGATCTATCAGTGTGCCTTCCACGCATTCTAATTGGTTGGCATATTGTTCAATCTCTGGGATCCTATGGTGGATATATGGTGATAGCTTATGTTTCTGCCTTCTGTCACAAATGAATCTGTGAGGGTCATAGGGCCAGATGAAACTCTTTTTTAATTTCAATCTCTCAAGGATTTCATATGCTACCTTCTCGACTTCTCTGTTATTGCAAATAAATGGGCCTAGATTGTCCTTTATCCTCAGTTGGGCATTCTTCTTGGTCTTGACAAAGTGAATTTCATCAGAATTAATCATTTGCCTATAATACTCCAGGGCAAATAATCAAATGGGGAGATATCTAGGTAATTTATATGGAGGCAGCTCACACCCATAAATCTTGATCTCTGTATGGTTTTGGTATAAATACCAATCCCCAACTTTGTATTGTTTGGATAGCTGGATAACCCTCTTAATATCTGCACCAATTCTAGGAGGGGGAATGCCTATCAACATTGTAGTCACTGGATGCAAAAATTGGTCCATAAAATCTATATATGAATAGGGAGAATCAAAAGACCTGTGGAAAAGAGAAGTCCAGAAAATGACAGATCTAGGATTCCCTCTGGTATCAAGTTTTTGTACAGAGAAGGGAAACCTATCAGTTTAAAGAAACAAATGATACAAGACCGATGAATACTTGAATACCCTCTCATTTTCAAGTCTCATAAACTGATCATGCACTTTATCTGCTATGAATTTGGCATAATCAAACTTGACTGCAGGAGGTTGACCGGGGGTAAATATACACATACCGGCAAAAATAGTTTCATCTATATACTCATTAGTGGTGGAACCTAGAATGCATGATAGCATTGTTATGATTTCTCTGCCTAGATCAGAAAAGAAGGCTGACATGTAAGGAGGGGGATCCTTTGGAATGCATTTTTCTTTAGAAATGAAGGTCTGGAGGATTTGAGTACATCTGGAACTAGACAGTTTGGTGAACCTTTCAAGCAAATCGGCGATGGACAGGGGGGTGAGGTCCTGACCAGGCTGCAACTATAGCATCTCGTTTATGGACTCAGCTGTAATGGTGAAAAGGATTTTTTGGTCTGATTACATTACAGCTTTCAAAACGGGGTCATAATTTGCATGGTATTAATGAATAATTTCAGGAAAGACGTGAACACTTGGGAATTGATTTTTGGGAAGGTTTGACTCCCAAAGACCTATCTTATCTGCATGGTTTAGGTAATTATCTATGTATATGCAATGCAATTTCAAAGGGGTTTCATCAAAGGTGAGGTCCTTTATCTAGAAATCCTTGTCAGCTAGGGGAAGATGGTCTAAATCTCTATGGGGAGTGGTAATTGGCCTAGCATCCAAAGCAACTAGAACATCCATCCTTGGTTCTTGTGGATTCAAGGATGAGGGTAGGTAATTTCAGGGAATTTGTGAAGAATGGGGTCATTTCAGAGAGATTCTAGACTGTAGAACGGCTTGCTATCACTAAATTTACTTGATTTTCACAGCAATTTAGTCCAGGTTGAATATGAAAATAGGGTTTTCTCAGTAAAGTGGGTAAATACCTAGTTAAGTTTGCATGAAGGGAAAAATGGCTCTAGTTCACTATTTGCATGGAGTGCACGGGTCTACAATGGCAATCTGGAATTCAACAGCTTCTGAAAGTTGATAGTTGGAAGCAGGGTGACGGCTCAAATGTACTCTGACTTTTCATGGAGAATAGAAGTTTATTTTCTTGGTAGGACAAAATAATGAGTATTTTCGTTTTTATTTGGCAAAGTCAATGTTTTGGCGGGTATGATGAAAATGACAGTTGTCGCTAGTTAACGGATGGGACATTTTGTCATTTAGCGAAGGTGGTAAGCAGGGGCGGTAAGTGGATTCTATCACACCGCTTATGAGGATGTAGTGGTATTGGGAGACGTCCACCTGATGCCATTCATCGGGTGACACGTAGAGGCGGGGGAATAGTGAAACTGTTCATATCAGGCGGGTAAAGTTCGGCATCGGGGGCCGCCCGATATGAGCGTCGGCTGTTAGATCTGAAGGTGTTAGATCAGACGGTGGTCGGGGAAGGACTTGATAGGGATTTAATCGAGGGGCCCAATGGGGTAGTAACTACGTTTTAGGGAGGTTAATTACATCGGGGATGATGTGATTGGAGGAAGGTTCTTAATTATTCATAGGTTGATTAATTAATTCCCTTTTAATGCAGCGGAGAGGTTATATGGCTTAGTTTGATCGTGGATAGATTAATTAAGCTATCAATTAATCAATCTATCGAATTATTCTTTTATTTATGGTTTATATTTCAAACCAGGGCGGGATATTAGAATAATGGATTTTAATAATATATAGGGGATGGGGCGTATTTTGCGGGAGATATCTATAGTAAATTATGTTAATATGAAATAGATGTGGAAATGGAGAATACGCTAAGTAAAATGTTTCGAAAAATATTATATTTCCTCATTTAAACATTCATAACTTAGGATTAAATGCACGTTGTGGGTTTTTTGTGGGAAAAAGGGGGTTTTATATGAGTTTAATTACTTTCCCTAGGCAAATAATGATTTTACCTTAGGAAAAGGGATTTTTTTAGATGAAATGGATGAATTATGGAGGAGTGAATGTTGATGATTTAGCACTTGGAACCTGTAAATCATTGGGCAGAGGGTCTGGTCCCTCCAAAAGTCAGAGAAATGCTCTGAGCCCCTTTGATTTAAGGTTTTTGGTACTTTGATTTTTATTTGTGGGAAATTAGTGATATTAGGGGTAGAAAATGAGGAAATTAATAACCTGATTTTGTAAATGTCTCTGCTCTCCATACTTTCAAAGTAATATGATGATGAAAGTAAATGATATGAGCTTCAACTAATCATTCATCATACACCATTCTAAAACCATCCATCTACTTACCCACCTAAACATCCTACCATTTTTTCTACTCTTTATTAGGGTGCACTTAAACTGGAAAACCCTTATGAAACTTTTCTTTTCTTTTACAATAGAAATCTATCTAAGTCTATCCTTATTACACCCAAGGGCTCATATTAAACTATTGATATCCTTTATCTACTCTACCTATCTACTTATCTGCCAAGATTAAACAGTTTGGTCAAATTTTATTCTCTATCTCTAAGCATAAAATTGAAAACATGGAATAACCAAGATTAAATTGTTTGGTTACCATGGATTGTGGCATAACAACACTTTGCACACAATCATTATTTCTACAAAAAGTAAAATAGTAATGGCATTTAGATTTGCACACTTTCATGGTCTTTTTCTTTTTGGGGTTCATATTTTCATCTTTTTGACCTTTTCTTTATTTCTTTTTTTTCGTCCTTTGATCTTTCTTTTAGGACAAACCCTCTTTATATTTTTTTAATTCTTTTTTATTTTTTATTTTTTACAAATATGGAAAACATTTGCAGAAGCAAAGGTATGTACATATTTCAGAGACATACTCAATCAATCATAAATTATGACACCTATTGGTATAGGAACCTAATAGTGGCTCCACTTGGGGATGGCTTTCCTTGGTGGAAAGTCAAGAAATGTAGTCCGATGGCCTTCTGAGAGACTGCATTTTCACTCTGCAATTTCCTTTGATTCTGCTGCTTTTTTGATATTTATGACAGTGATAATCTTGAAGCTTAGGGCCTTCTCCTTGGGCTTTAACTCCAAAATTTAACCATCCAATCAACACTTAAACATTTTGAAGGATATATTATGTACAACTGAAGTGAGTAGAATTAGTAGCTTGGATTGATGTAGTGTTTCAACATTCGACCATTGACTGGTCCTCCGTCTATCTCTGCACCATTTAACTCTTTAAGAAAATAAGAATTATTCCCTCTAAAGGCATATATAATGTATGGAACTTTCCACAGGATGTCAAACTTCCCATGTTTCCTTTTGTCTTCTCTTCTGGAGTCCCACTTCAAACCTTTGTCACCAAGATAGAAATCTTTTGCTTTGGTCCTTTTATCAAAAACTTTCTTAAGTTTTCCCTGCAATATTTGGGCTCTGATGTATACTTCCTCTCTGGTTTGCTGCAAATGAATGGTCTGATTGATTCTCCTCTGAATATCATTTGGCTGAACTTGAGATTCCAGGAGTAGTTTCATTACTGGAATTCCTAATGATGAAGGGAAAACAGCTTCCATCCCATAAACTAACTGATAGGGACTGGTCCCAATAGATTTCTTAGTTGTAAGCATGTTTTCCCACAAAGCATTGATCAATTTTTTGTTCCATGTTTTCTTATTGTCTTCTAGCAATTTTTTAATTATATTCGTCAAGCTTTTATTGGAGGATTCTGCAAGTCCATTTCCTTGGGGATAGTAGGCTGTAGAGTGACCAAGGTTTATATGGTATTTATGGCAGAAATCAATCATCCTTTTCAATTTAAATGTTGCAGCATTTTCTGTGAAAATTTTATCTGGACAACCAAATCTAGACAGAATATTGGCCTCTAGAAAACCTATGATGACAATATCAATGGCTTGTCTGGAGGGAATGGCTTCTATCCACTTTGTAAAGTAATCTGTGGCAGTCAGTATCCATCTATGCTGAGCAAAAGAGGGGGGGTGAATTTCGCCAATGAAGTCTAGACCCCATTGTTGAAATGGTTTCTCAGTAGAAATGGGTTTCAAAGGTAAAGGCAGAAGATTTCTTTTTCCTTCAAAGATTTGACACTTGTGGCAGGATGTTACAAACTTTTTTACATCAGAAAACAAGGTTGGCCAGTAGAATCCTGCTCTTAGGATTTTATCAGCTATCGTCTTCTAGTAGAGGTGCCCTCTGCAATCACCTGCATGAAATTCTCAGAGTACTTTGTCAGATTCTTCCTTTAATAAGCAATTTAACAGAATATCTTCATGATTTTTCCAAAATAAAGTATTATCCATTATGCAAAATTTCAAATATTTCATTTTCAAGAACCTACTTTTAGTTCTGGACAACCCTGGAGGAGCTTGTAAATTTTGTAGAATGTATATTATGTTAGCATACCAGGGTGAGTCTAAAAAGGCTTAGCTGATCTATGGAGTTGCCATCTCCTCTTCATTGCCCAATTCTGCTATAAAATTTATGCCTAGGGCTTGACAATTGGTTTTAGCCATAAGTTTAGCTAGCCCTTGGCCTTTAATTAAATGTGTAGGTTTAATCTCTATGTCATACTCTAATATGGTAGCTATCCACTTTCCTCTTTTGCCATCAACTCCATTCTGTGTTAGAATGTCTTTGACTACAACATTAGGAACATAAGCTACAATGTGAGAATATAAGATATAGACTCTGAAATCTTTGATGGCTTGTATCAAAGAAAAAGCCTGTTTTTCCATTATGTTATACTTTAAGGATGCATCTCTTAGAGCTTTACTAAAGAAGGCTATTGGTTGTTTGAATCCCTGATCGTTCTTCTGTAGTAAAACTGCAGCAATACTATGTTCTGATGCAAAAGAAAAAATGATAAATTCTCTGTCAAACATTGGACTTATGAGGACTCGTGCTTGAGACAAGGCTTGTTTTATGTCTTCGAATGATGTTTTAGCCTCTAATGTCCATTTTATAGCCAAATCTTTCTTCAACATGTTATTTAACAGTCTAATCAGTTCAACTAGATTCGAGATAAATCTTCTTAAGAAATTTATTTTTCCTAAAAATGCCTGAAGTTATTTAATGTTCCTGGGGTGAGGTATTTGCAAAATAGCTTCAATCCTGGTTGGATCAAACCGGATTCCATCCTTGGAGATGATGTGGCCCAATAGTTTTCCTTCTTCTAAACCAAATAAAGACTTTTTAGGATTCAGTGAGATACCATTTTTCCTGCACTTAATAAAGACCTGCCTAAGATGATCCAAATGTTGTTGATCTGATTTAGAAAACATTGTGATATCATCAAGGTATATAACCAGGAAATCATGGATTTCTTTGGCAAAGGCAATATCCATTGCCCTTTGAAAGGTGGCTCCTACTTTTTTCAATCCGAATGGCATTTTAACGTACATAAAGGTACCCCATTGGGTTGTGAATGTAGTTTTTTCTTTATCATTAGGATGGACTAGGATTTGGTTGTAACCAAAGAAACCATCTAACAATGAGATCCTTGTGGAACCTACTACCCTTTGCAATATGTTATCCATTTTAGGTAGGGGTAGTTATCTTTGAGCGAAACTTTGTTTAAATTCCTTAGGTCAACACACAATCTTATTTCTCCTATTTTCTTTCTTGTAGGGACTAGATTAGATACCCAATCTGAAAACCTAATTGGCGCAATAATTCTTGCTTCATACATTTGTTTGATTTCCTTTTCAATAGACGGTAGTAGAACATGGTTAATTCTTCTAAGCTTTTGCCTAAAGGGTTTCTGGTCTTCTTCTAAAGGGATAGTGTGTTTTATAACGTTGGTATCATAGGATTCAGATCCTCATAACTCCAGGCAAAAACATCCTAGAATTCCTTCATAAGTTCCGTATATTTCAATTTTTCATTGGGAGGCAATGATTTAGATAATTTTATAAGCTTGGGATTCTCTTCAGATCCTATGTTACATTCCTCAATGAATGTTTTCAAAGGTTCCATTTTAGGCTTTTTAGGAATATCATCTGAGTCAAATAAGTCCTCCAAAGGAGTTAATCCTTTGGGTAAGAAATTGTCTTTAAGGTTTATGACTTCAGTTTCATCATCAATTATTTCATCGATTTCCATTTGTTTTAAATCGCGAATATCTGTTTTTTTGAATTCTGTAGGATAAAGTCTATTTTTTATTTGATCGCCTTTTAATTCATTTATTTCTACTTCATTAAAGCAATTAAGATCTACTGCTATGTCAGTGTCTATGTTGGTATTTACAAATTCATTATCTAAAGTTAAGAAATTGTTAATATGTTTATCATTTTTGAAAACTTGCTAGTTCTTTAAGTTGTCCGGAATAGCTGGTCTATGCCTAACCTCAGTAGTATACTGATGGTTGGGCTGGAAAGGCAACTTACAGGTACTAGAAAACATAGCAAAACTGTGAGCTTGCATGTTATGTTTTCTGGGGATAGTAGCAAGCTTGGTTTCCAAAAAAGTGTTAAGGATTTCTACAACTGTTCCTCTGTAAAATCCTAATCTGGGACCTCTAGTTAAATAAGCACCATTAATTTGTTTAACTATCAATTCAGAATCTCCCATAATAGATACCCTTATAGCTCCTAATCCTTTGACCAGTTTAACACCTAACAGGAGTGCTTCATATTCTGCCATATTGTTTGTGCATTTAAAATTTAACCTACAGGCATGGCCTTTTTCATGATCATTCTCTAAGTTATAAATCCATACACCTACTCCTACACCTAGCTTGTTTACTGAACCATCAAATTCCAGATGCCATAAGATTTCATGTTCATAATTTTCATTTGGGGTGGTGGAATCTTTCTTAACTAGGGCATCTGGATTTTCTTTGTCATCTGATATCTCACGAATTTGGACATTTGAATTTTCTTTAACAATTTATTTTGTTTTTGTTGTTATATCACTTGGAGTATCTTCTTGATTAATTTCAGTGTTATAAAGAATAAAAGAATCCATGTCTGAATGTACTGAATATATAGGGATGTTTTGAGGCCTCTCCTGACTACTCACTACATACTTCATCAAAGTTTCTCTATATAATTTCTTGGGATGTCCAAAAACTGAAATGGTAGCATAAGACATATCTAATTGTAGATACCCTTGGAGTTTGGCACCCCACGATCTAGACAACAACATACCGTACTTGGGTGGTATATCAACAACAACAATATCCATCAGTATGGTTTTTGCAGGGTACTGAACTAGGGAGACACAAATATTTTATAAGCCCCGAGCATTTAACCTGGCTTGAATCAAAGGATAATAGATCTTTATAAGGTCTGGTGATATCCAGGTTAGGCTTTTCCATTACCAACTTAGGCATAAGATTGTGTGAGGCTCCAGAGTCTAGCATGGCATTATTTAGGATTTTGTCGTGGATGTTAAGGCTGATGTAGAAAGGTGGTATCCCTCCTTCTACTGGCTTTCCATTGACATCTGGTCCGAAAATTAACTCAGTTTGGTTGTCAAAGAGATTCACAGAATCTTCGTTTTCAACATAGTTCAGAGACTTACTAATTTGAGTTCTGTACGTTTCATGTTTTACCAATTCTATCAAAGGTACTGAAATTTTGAGCTTGGCGACCTCTGCTCCCAAATTGAAAGGTAGAGGAGATTTATTAGTTTGAATATTTGGAATTTTAGAACCAAATCTCTAGGTAGTGTGTTTATCTTTTTCATTATTGGGAGTATTTCCAATTGGATCTTCTTGTGGTTGTTCCATTGTTCCTTTGAGGGGAACTGAAATGGAAGGGTGCCCATTAGAAAGCTAGTTATATGTTACATCTTTAGTGGGGGGTTAGGAGGGTTTTGATGTGGTCTAGAAAGGATTTGTAAAGTTTTTGTAACTTGAGGATTCTGATTTAAGGCTTTTCCTTTCTTAGGCTGACTAGGAATTTTTTTCTTGTTTGGTTTTGGGGCATCGATATTCCTTATGCTTCTTAAGTTGTACTATTTATGTACTTCAAAAATAGCAGAGTCATACCCCTGTTTGAAATCAAATGATTCCCCTGTTTGGGTTCAGAACTGTTGGAGCATGTGTGACTCTTGGTCATCCCGAGTTAGGAAAATATCTTCATCATCGTCTAAACCCATCAAGTTTATTTGAGTGTCTTGTTTAGGGTCTTCTAAGTGTGAGGTCTTTGCATAATTTTCTTGGAAATGTGGTCTAATATTCTGGTCAGGAATATTCTTTCCGGTATTCTAGTTCTGGTTTTTCCTAAAATTAGGATTTCTCCCTGGATTAGCCTGTTGGTTATCCCAGTGAGGTTTCCTTTCAATAATTTCAACTCTGTCTAATAGTCTTTCCATCCCTTCAGCTAAAGCATCAATTTTTTTTTCAATGGGGTTAGTTTCCTCTTTCAACGGTATCCTTCTTTTACTCCTAGCTCTAGCTCTTTTGGCAAGCAGGTTAGCTTCAACACTCACTGCTACGCTCTGCATTTCTTCCACAGTGGGGGGATTTCTTTCTCTTAATTGAAAAGCCATATCTGAATCAAATCCATCTAGAAATTTTATCAGGGCTAAACCAGGTGGAGGTCTAAGGTCAAGAGGGATGGCATTATACACAATATTAAACCTAGTACAATAGTCCTGAATAGTTTCATGGGGACCCCTTTTAAGGTTTTCATATTCAGATAAAATTTGAAGGGGGTATTTCTTCTTTTCCCACCTATTCAAGAATTGCTGATAAAGGACTCTTAGACTATCTATACTCTGAGGGGTCAAGGATCTAAACAATGTTCTCACTTCTCCAACTAGACTTTGAACAAAAATTCTCATTTGGACATCAACCACGTCAATCTCATAAATTTCAAAGTAATCTATCATTTTCCTAGTGTGCTTTAGGGTTGTGTATGTTCCAGTGCCATCAAAGGTAGAAATTTTATTCGGGTAGTCCTATGGCATTGCACCTTGGGGGGAAGGCATCACAAGGGGGCATATCTATAGGCCATGATTCTAGGCTGGGTAGTAGTGTGAATGGGAGTTGGGATAACAGGAGGTGTTTGGGTTGTGGAGGAAGAAGTAGAGGTAGTGGTGGGTTGTTGGGTGATGATTGGCTGGAGAGGAAGTTAAGGGATGAATGGAGGGGTGGAGTGGACTTCAGAAAAGTGAGGAAATAATGATGAACTAGCAGAAAGTGACGTTGTTTCAGAAAGTTAAGGGGTTCTATCGGTGGTAAGGGATGACTGAGTGGAGTTCTGCAGATATTGATCAATTGAAAAATTGGCTCGTTGGGTTTCAAGTTCTTTTAGGAATTCTGGATCTTGGACTAGGTCCAATAGTTCACTATCAAATGTGGTTCTAAAGAGAGAAAGTTCAAAATGTTCGTCAAAAGGGAGGTCTTCCAAGAACAACCACTCAACAGGGAAAGAATGTGATTTGAACAAAGGTCTAAGGCTGACTGAACTCTCTTGTCTTCTAATGATTCTTGGAATCAGGTTGGGATTTTCAAGCACAGGGGGAGGATTTGGATTAGGGTTAGCCCTAGCGTAATGAGTTCTCCCTGAAGCCAGATTTCAAGTCTTTCAAATGCTTTTCTTTTATGAATTTTCAAGATAACTTCTAACAATCCTTCAAGATGCTTTAAATTAAACTTCTAGGTTTCTCAAAGGTTTATTTGACTGAGGATTTGTTCTTCCCTAGTATGGTCGCCACTATTTTATCACTCAGATTTTCCTTAGAAGTTATTTGAAAGAAGGAAATGATCCAAGGTAACTACAAACCAATCCTTCAAGTATAGATCCTAGCCAATCTATGCTTAGAGAGGGCTCTCTCTTTATGATTTAGCGTTGTTTTGAGGTGATGTCAGGCTAGCTATTCATGCTCAAGGGATTTGTTGTGATTTGTTTGGTGTAATTAAAGGAAACAGATGGGCAGAGCAGATATCAAGGCCATTGGGCTATGGAGTCAAGTAGGAAAGGTTTATCAGGATTTGATTAATCACTAAGGTAAGAGTTCACAAGGCAAGATAGCACAGCAGGGACAAATCTGAAAGTTTTTATGGATGGAGAACTTAACCAGGGCCAAGGGCAGTGAAGAATCCTTAGCAGGGATCAAGTTGAAGAAGGGAGGATTGGCAAATAGTAAGGGCAATTAAGAATCCTATACCAAGGGCCAATAAAGGGAATGAATCACAGAAATAAGGGAGCAACTAAGAATTCCCAAACTTAAGCAATTTCGTAGAAAACATTAAATGAGAAAAAAGTTAAAACAGAGAGCATTCAAGCTAATTCTGATTGTATTTTTCGTTGTTTTTTTTTAAGAATTTATAAGAAAATACATATGATATTTCATAACATGAAGGAAAACAATATTCAAACTTAAAGAAATGATACTTATTTGTTTCCCACAGTGCACATGAATCGAGTGAAATGTCCTCAGCTTTATTCAATCGGGTAAACCAGTCCAGCCTTGATTACAGTAGCTCCTTTAGCTAAAAACAAAAGTCTACAGAAATGCTTTTTCAATCCACTTAAGTACTTCAATTTCTAAAGTCTTTATACAAAAAATATTACAAAATATCTCATAACTATACGAGATTCATTATAGGAAACAAAAGTTATTTTCCCCAAGAAGGTAGAGACAGATGGAAAACAAATTGTTTGTTGTCCCTCTATTTGTGAATGTGCTGGAGGCTGGAGCTTGAATTTGTCTCATGCAATTGTCTTGGTAATTCTGTGTTGGACTTAACTCTTATGTTTACCTACTGATACTCTTTACCTGTGTTGATACTCTTTACCTCTATTTACTAGACTTTATCGTAGTAAATATTTTTACTCCATGGATTTACTATAGTAACTTTATAGTATATCGGTCATACTAGTCCACCATTCACCATTCAGTATTTTCATTCTAATCATTTTCCTGTACACTTCATCAGCTTCTGTATACTTAACAAAATTGGGCCTGTTGGTGAAAAGGTGTTTCACTTCATGTTCTATGTAAAAGAGGTTTTCCAAGCCATCATAAAGCACCTTTCCTGTAGGTAGTGCTTTTACTGCTGAAGAACTGGCTTGGCTCCTGGCCTGTTTGTTTAGTCTCTCGATGTAGTCATTCTGTGTCGTTATCTTGTCATTTATGACCAGTGGGCTTGGAAGACCTTTCTCTCTCAAGATGCCATATTTCAACATGAAGTCATCTATATCTTCTTGAATACTTTGACACCTTTTCTCCAAGTTGAGCATCAAGTTCCTCTTAGTAAGAACTTTCTTAATTTCAAGGATGGTGGTTGTTCTATCTTCAATCTCTAATGCATCCATTTGGTACCTTTTCTTGCTATTCAGGAAGTCAAAAAAATGATTTGCCTCTTTAGTCTTATCTCCTAATTCTTCTTTGGTCTCTAGTATAGCTTCCATAGCTATCTTGACTAGCTCAGTCTGTTCAAAAATTATATAGATAGAAGGCCAAATATCATTGATGGAATCAATGATATTGGCCCACAATATATTTCTCAAATCTCCATTCGCTTTTCTAGTGTTAAGTCCTTTTCCAGGACTCTCATTCTCTCCTCCATTCTTTTGTTCTTCCTTTGTTCTTCATTGTTTTGAATTTGTGCCAGTTCATAGTCTGTTTCCATACTTGATATTTATTATTTGATATTTTTTAATTTTGTAGCCTAGATACTGATCTGTTCCATGGCTTTGATCACTTCATCTGTTTTTTCTGATGTTGTCCCTGCGCTAGTCGATGTACCTGTAGTTGGAATGGATTCTGCTACTGGTAGTGTTGTTACCGGTGGAAGTGTTGGTGCCAAAGATGCTACCAGAGTGGACGGTACTGCTGTAGAAACTCTGGGTATGACCGTTGGAGGAGCGGTGGCCAGCTCACTCTGCCTAGAGTGTATTGCATTTTCCAATTCCCTCTTAGTTTCCTTTAGCTGTTCATTTAACTTAAGGATGAGGTCCATAAGTTCTCCTTTCTTCTGTTTCTCTATAACCTCTGCAATTTGGGGATGTTGGAGAGGAGGGATCTTAAGCTGCTTCTTTAATGCTGCTATATCATCATTTTTCTTTTTGATCAATTGTTCAGCTGCTTTGACATCCTCGGGATCATGCCCCAGCTCTATCACCAAGTCTTCTAAGGTTTTTATTCTGATGTCTTTAGCTTGAGAGGAGGCTTTTTCTAGTTGCAACTATGTTGTTGTGTTGTGCAAAGATTTTGCAATTAGTGTGTTGTAATGGCTTTACTAGTCAATGTAGAATAGACCATCTCACTGGTCTGCTTGTGTAGTTCTATTTGGTCAATTGGATGGATATCCTTGGCCAAAACTTCAAAATCAGTTTTCAAATAGTCAGCCATTGACTTAGGCTGCTGTAAAGTTGGTTTCAGGAAACTCATTTGCATTTTTCCTTCTTTTATGTCAAAAGTTGAGATAAGCCTGGTCTGATTAGTTGGAGCCATTTTGAGGTAATGAGCATAGGTTTGAGCTTTTAATTTCTCATTCATTGCTTTGATTTCTTTGTATTTCTCTTTAATGTCTAATCTCTATTCAGAGAAAGCTCTGAAATAACACACTTCTATGCTTTGTTGTCTCTCCAATGCTTGTATATGGGAGGTGGACAGTGTACCACCTGCTGGGATAGTTTGCAAACTATCTGTCTTTTGAGTCACTGTGTTTCCTGTGGTCTCCTCAGTATATTCTTCTTCTGAATAGGGATTCAACCTTTACCTTTTAACAAAATTTTGATCAACAGATCTGTTCGAAGGAGTGGCCTCTTCTCTTTTTCTTTTGAGATTTCTTTCCTCATTGAGAGGAGTCTGCAGCACGGGAGGATTGCCCATGATTTGCTGAGGTTGAGCTAGCTCCTCTGAGTTTTCGGGTTGCTCAGATTCTTCTTGTTGTTCTTAATATTCTGCTCTTTCTGAGGTCCCTTGTTGCTCTTATGGCTGTGTATTGGGTTCCTATGACTGCTTCCTGGATGAAGTTTCTCCAAACACCTGTACAAATGAATCCTCATTAAATCATCTTTCTAAGTCCTCCATTACATTGTCAACTTCAACTTGAGTGCTATCTTGATCTATCAGTGTGCCTTCCACCCATTCTGATTGGTTGGCATATTGTTCAATCTCTGGATCCCATGGTGGATATATGGTGATAGCTTATGTTTCTTCCTTTTGTCACAAATGAATCCATGAGGGTCATAGGGCTAGATGAAACTCTTTTTTAATTTCAATCTCTCAAGGATTTCATCTGCTACCTTCCTGGCTTCTCTCTTATTGCAAATAAATGGGCCTAGATGATCCTTTATCCTCAGCTGGGCCTTCTTCTTGGTCTTGACAAAGTGCATTTCATCATAATTAATCATTTTCTTATAGTACTCCAGGGAAAATAATCAAATGGGGATATATCTAGGTAATTTATATGGAGGCAGCTTACACCCATAAATCCTGATCTCGGAATGGTTTTGGTATAAATGCCAATCCCCAACTTTGTATTGTTTGGATAGCTGGATAACCCTCTTAATATCTACACCAATTCTGGGAGGGGGATTTCCTATCAAAATTGTAGTCACTGGATGCACAAATTGGTCAATAATATATATATATGAATAGGGAGAACCAAAAGACCTGTGGAAAAGAGAAGTCCAGAAAATGACAGATCTAGGATTCCCTCTAGTATTAAGTTTTTGTACAGAGAAGGGAAACCTATCAGTTTGGTAATAAATAAGCAAATGATACAGGACCGATGAATACTTGAATACCCTCTCATTTTCGAGTTTCATAAACTGATCATGCATTTTATCTGCTATGAATTTGGCATAATCAAACTTGACTGCAGGAGGTTGACCGGGGGTAAATATAGACATACCGGCAAAATAGTTTCATCTATATACTCATTAGTGGTGGAACCTAGAATACATGATAGCATTGTTGTGATGTCTCTGTCTAGATTAGAAAAGAAGACTAACATGTAAGGAGGGGGATCCTTCGGCATGTATTTTTCTTCAGAAATGAAGGTCTGGAGGATTTGAGTACATCTAGAACTAGACAGTTTGGTGAACCTTTCAAGAAAATTGGGGATGGACAGGGGGTGAGGTCTTGACCAGGCTGCAACTATAACATCTCGTTTATGGACTCAGCTGTAATGCTGAAAAGGATTTTATGGTCTGAGGACATTACAGCTTTCAAAATGGGGTCATAATTTGCATGGTAGTAATGAATAATTTAAAGAAAGACGTGAACACCTTGGAATTGATATTTGGGCAGGTTTGACTCCTAGAGACCTATCTTATCTGCATGGCTTAAGTAATTATCCCTATATCTGCAATGCAATTTCAAAGGGGTTTCATCAAAGGTGAGGTCCTTTATCTGGAAATCCTTGTCAGCCAGGGGAAGATGGTATAAATCTCTGTGGGGAGTGGTAATTGGCCTGGCATCCAAAGCAAATGGAACATCCATCCTTGGTTCTTGTGGATTCAAGGTTGAGGGTAGGGAATTTCAGGGAATTTTTGAAGAATGGGGTCGTTTCAGAGAGATTCTAGACTGTAGAACGGCTTGCTATCACTAAATTTACTTGATTTTCACAGCAATTTAGTCCAGGTTGAATATGAAAATAGGGTTTTCTCAGTATAGTAGGTAAGTACCTAGTTAAGGTTGCATGAAGGGACAAATGGCTCTGGTGGACTATTTGCATGGAGTGCACGGGTCTGTAATGACAATCTGGAAATCAGCAGCTTCTAAAAGTTGACAGTTGGAAGTAGGGTGACGGCTCGAACATACTCTGAGTGTGCATGGAGAACAAAAGTTTCTTTTCTCAGTAGGACAAAATAATGAGTATTTTTTTTTTTATTTGGAAAAGTCAATGTTTTGGTGGGTATGATTAAAATGACAGTTGGCGCCAGTTAATGGATGGGACATTTTTTCATTTAGCAAAGGTGGTAAGTGGGGGCGTGTTATAGACATTTTTGGGCCCTACAACCCCAAGCATGAAATGTCCATAAATCAAGGGCTCCTAAGTCCCTAAAAATGTTGTTCTAACCCCTAAAGGAACAAGGTCAACAAATTACAGCTTCTCCCAGAAGTTCTCCATGAGAGACTGCTAAGAATTGGTCAAAACAGGATCATTTCAGCTGCTCCACTGGCTAGGTGCGTTGCATTGCACCTAAATACACCGTGAGGGTGCATTGCATTTCAAAAGTCCCTTCTGTAGGGTGCGATTGGCGAGAAATGAAAAATGGCAGTGTCATTCCGCGAGGTGGAGAGACAATGGAAGCTTCCAGAATCTTCTCCTGTGACACTTGCCTCACTGAATTCGACCAAGGATGAGTAAGAGGCCTTCAGTCTCCAAGTGGAAGCAAGAACTATCAGAGAGAAGACACTAATCAAATCACAAGTTGACTCATCCCCCTTAAAGATATCTATATATGGATCCCTCATTCCAGAGATCAGGAGTCTGGAATTTTTCATATTGTAAGGAATTGTTGTTGGCTTTTTGAGACAAACATCAGATTGTTGGGTGATCTATGCTTTTTTTGAGGTGAAGAGGGGCTTCTTTGCTGGGAGGTTGATGCTGGGTCAGGAACCACTGGTTGTAACTCCTCCTAGATCTTTTCTTGTTTATCAATAAAAGCTATTTGAGTTTTCCTCCATGATTTTGTATCATTGATGCTTGTTACATTTGTATGGTTAACTTAAATCTGATCCTAAGTTGTTTATGAATATAGATCCATGTCTTTGTATAGTGTTCTTCTTCTGTGATCTTACAGGTACTTTTTGAAGCTGGGAAAGTAAGGGAGTAGGTAGCTGGAGACTATCAAAGAAGAGAGGGATTGGATCAAAGGATTAGCGCAAGACACAGGTTGGTTCTTTCTATTCCTCTCTATCTATAGTTCATAAAGGAAATACAAAAGTAGTTTTTCTCTGTTTGTTTCTAAGGCAGTTGTCACACCTTAGTGGGATAGAGCAGTTCTAAATAGACACTTTTCCCTGTAACAAAATGGCGACTCTGCTGGGGAGCTAATTAGTTTGTTTGTTTATCATTCTTTGTTTGTTTGTTTCATAAACTTATAAGTGGCATTCGAACTGCATTTTCCATAACAAATGCAAAGTAGAGAACTGCTGCTTCAATCCATTCATTGGATCTGTTTATGATTTAAACAACTGATTCACAAACTATCCAATTGCCCTTGTGATAGCTCTTAGATCCTCCTTAGATCTACCCCTGATTGTTGAATTACTGATTGCTTTTACTCGGCCAAAAACCAAGAACCGAACTGTAAACTGTGACCCGGAACCCGAACAGAGTCTCGTTTCTGGCCCAACGCAGGTACTGTTCAGAGATTCTGAATTTCAGTGCACTTCCCGAGTGGACAACCTGCGCTGCATTTCAGATTCTCTGTGTTACAGGTGCGCTGATCAGACTAGCTCTGTGCAGTTGTGGCTTCTGTGGTTCATTCTTTCCAGTTCTATTCTTGAATTTTGCTGCCTGTGATCAGTATATGTCTGTTTGAAACCCCTTTTCCTTGTTGTTATTCCGCCTCCTTTGTACAAAAGAACTGTAGATGTTTTTGTGTGTTTGTTGAGTCATTTACAGTTCTCCTTAGCAAAAGTAGCGTAATCGTACTGTCGTCCTTTGATTTGAATCTGTCGTAAGTGTTGATTTCAATCGTAGGAAAGAGTTTGATTGTTGTTGATGGTTGATTATCCTGTTACTATTGCTTTTGGTCTGAATTTTTGATTTTCTAGTGTCAAAAATGAGTATTCATTTCAAAATCGTAAGGTGTCGTAATCATCTCTATTTTTTATTTCGAAAAGAATCTTGTTTATATTTGTCGCTTGAAAAGAAATTCAGATTTCTGCATCAACTTTCTTTTTAACATCCATATACTAAGAAATTCGAAAAGAAATACATGCATGTGCATTTGGATATAAACAGTCTGTTTGGCTTGATTTAGGAAAGTGCATTTACAGTGTGCTCCTTGCTCTTTGTGAAAAGATTATGTCTTTCTTTTCCCTAGTAGCTAGGATTTTCATTGCATAAAAGAGATAAAAAGTTTGTTTATCATCTTTAGATTGCATTTTAGGAATTACATCTATATCTCGTGGTGAACCCAAAAGGCAAACTTCATAAGCAAGATCAACTTAAAATAAATTCAATGAATCTAACAACGCTTTGGAACTTAACGCACAACATTTATAGGTCTAGGCTAGAGACGTATTCCGGCATCGTAAAGCCTGGTAACTGTTGTTCTCACTGATGGTTGGGTGATTCCTCCACTTTGAGACGATAAGTGCCAGTATGGACTTGTGCTCCCACGTACCGTCGAGTATATTTTGGGAGACCCCTATAGGCTTAAATCCTTTATCCATAGGAAGCCGTGTCTGCCGCCCTATCGATCGCAATGCACTGAACACAGCATTCGGGAAGATTGACTGTCGTACCGTAAAAAGTATTCTGCAGTTTTGTGATTGGTTTGGTACTCCCTCTACCTAGACTTCCAGAGCATTCCCTTTCATTCCTTTTCAGACTCCTTAATGGAAAAGGTCCATCTGAGCACTTTTCACTTCAGGCTCATTAAAAATCGAAGGAGACTAGAGTCATCTTTTGTTTTTTCTCGACTCTTAAAAACTGAAAAAACAAGTTGTGTCAAAGTGTCTAAAATTTATTTTAAACGGAATATTCATTACCCCTTTCCTACGTTGATCTTGGGTTGAGAAAAATGGAGTCGCCAACCAAGGAATTCCCCTTGGAGGAAATCCTAGTCCCTTCTCCTCTTGGGGAGATGTTGGTGCACCCCATATGGCCACATTGTCGCTTCCAGGACTGACAATTGGTTTGCCTGTATGGCTCTTCTCAACCTCTGTTGTTCAGAACACCACTATTCCTGAACAATCGAATCAGCAATTAGACGAGTCCAGAGTTACCCACCAACCTTCTACTTCCTCTAATTCTTCCTCTCCTCCTTCCTCTTCGCTTGATGGGGCTACTAAAGCCAAAAGTCAAGTACCTAAGGAGAAGAAGGAAAAGAAGAAGAAAGAGAAGAATAAGAAGGAGCCAAAAGCGAATGGGGGCAAACGAGTGTCGTCTAACGAAAATCCACACGCTGCACCGACCAGGCCTAAATCGCCATGTGTCATTTGCAAGGGAGACCACTATCACAGAGATTTTCCTTGCATCCCTCAGATCTTAAGGGACTGGTCTCCCCATTTGCACAACCCGGTGTCGTCAACCTCTGATGATCATGTTGAAAACACACCGTCAACTAGTGAAAGTGAAGCCCGAGGACAAAAAGGAAAATATAGATTTCCTTGTAAACTGTGTGAAGGCGATCATGCTATCCACCGTTGTCCCTTCTTAGACGAGGCTAAAAGGGTTTTGGACGATCGTCCGGTTTCACCGTCACGACTTCCTCCTGGATATAAAAAACTCTTGCCGAGTCCGTCACCAGTTGAAAATCCGGCTGGCCCGCCCAGGTGGTCGGCTGAAGCACCTATCATTGAAGATAAACCATCTGAATCCATACTAGACGAAAGTCAAAAGGTCGAGGCAAGCAGTTGACCCGGTCTTGCCTTCAGAGGTTTTATCTTCAGATGATACAGTCACTGAAGAGAACAAGGATGACACCGTCCAAATTCTCTTCATAAGCACAGACTCCAACGAACATGGGGGCAATTTACCCGTTCCTTTACCGCAGGGAGGAAGTTCGTAAGAGTCGTACCCGGCTGTCTATTCGGTCCCACCTCCAAGCAACCTAGTTGTCTCCTTTGACCGGAATCAACTAGGCAGACCCCGTTTACCAGCCAGTGTACCATTCTGAATTATTGTTCAAATATATAGAATGGTTATGGCTGGTACCATCATAGATGAGGGGGCTTCTGTGAGTATCCTTTCCTCAACTGCTTAGAAAGCGCTTGGTTCGCCATCGCTTTTGCCTGAGATGAGAAATCTGACAAGCTTTGATAAAGGAACCAGTCGACCGTTAGGGATCCTTCCCAATGTGCCCATAACATTGATAGGGAAAACCATTCACATGAACGTGATGGTAGTTCAAGGACCCGTGGATTACAATCTACTCCTTGGACGAGACTATATTTATTGCATGGGAGCAATTGTCTCCTCACTCTTTAGAGTAATGTGTTTTCCACACGAAGGAAGAGTGGTCAAGCTCGTAGACCGGCTTTCATTTCCCAGATCACGCATAGCAAATAGTCATATACCATCCCTGAATGGTATTTTCATGCAAGAAATGTCTCAATCTCTAGTCCGTCCACCCGATGAGTGCGAGTGATTCGGGGGGACATGACTGAAACCCAGGGGGCATGCATCCTGGTCTGCTTCGGCAGGAAAACTTCGGGTATAAGGTAGGTTTTCGCGAGAGAATATGACCTCCGTACTCCCGTCCGTGATTGGAAGGGGGATTTGGACTGGAACAAGATCCTCTTGTCAAAGTTATGTCAGGGACGGTCACGCCATACCATCTGCTCACCTTTGTTTATTTCGGTAGACATCGCCGAAGAAGTGTTTTTTTTGCGCTGTGAATAGAACAATCTTTGGGTAACCTGTAAGAGGTAGGCCTCTCTCGCTAAAACAAATGTTTCAACGGACTGAAGAAGGGGTAACCTTGAAACTCTGTTTTATACCTGGGGGCATGCAAACCTTTTGGAGTGCAAGAGAAGAGCGACTATTTATTTTTTAAATTTATAGGACCTCTAACCCTTTAAACTCGTAGGATTGGTCGTCTCCTAACTTTCATAAAGAAAGGATGTGGGGCAAAAATCTAAAAGTTGCCGTTTTTATATGAGACATTCTTATCATACGACTGGATTAATCGAGCAGTTTTAGCACATAGTTCAAGCTCGTTAAAAAATAAACATAAGACATGAGAAAATGTTTCCACCCGCGTTTAAGCTCATTAAAAAATGAACTATTCCACGGTAAATAACCATTGTGAATGTAGTACTTCAGCCATTAAAGCCTTGGTCGTGTTTGCACCGTCACCTCCACTTTTTCATTGGCCGATCATTCACCTCCATTTGATTGTTTACCCATTTTGAGGAACAGCTGCGAAGAGTGATTTCACTAGCCATCCTTGTGACACTGCCATGATTGGAAAATTCCAGACCTTACCTGGAATCAACTGCTACCCGTTTTATCACTCGTTCCTCAAAAGACGAGTCTCCTTTAAGCTCTTTTCAACTGACTCGTAAAATATGAAAAGATTGCCGAGTCCTTGGCCTTTCCAGCCTGTTAAAGGGACAGGAAGTGCTATCCCTCCTCTAGATTTTAATCTTTTTGGACCTGAGGGATTATTACACAAAAAGATCGAGCGCTTGTTTTATTCGGCTCATTAAAAGTATCGAAAATTCATCCCTTCTGTATTGTTTTATACTTTTTTGGACTTAAGGGATTAGATGACGAAAAATGAATTTTGGAGTTTCCTTTACGTTCCTTTTCAGACTCTCTAAAATTGAAAAAGACTGAGTTATCTTTGTCGTTAAACTCGTTAAAAAGATTAATAGCGACAAACTTGTCTATAGACGAGAACGAGTTTCACTATCGCTAGGCTCGTTAAAAGATAGCGATGGGTTTGCCCGAAAGGAAAATTATAGAACAAGCATATGTTATCCTCCTCAAGCTTGACAAAAATAAAGAGGTATTGGTCAGCAATGACTGGGGAAAATTGGGAAGAAAACTCAAAGAAACTTTATTGGTAGCAAGTCGCTCTTGAACATGACACTTCCACTCCGTGTCCGAGTTGGGTTGGGTTGTTTCATTGACCGGTCACATCACCATGGTCACGCCATACCATCCACATTTGGGGTTAATGCTACCAATCCATCACATCAGTGTCATCGATATGTTCAAGAGAAGTCATTCAGAGAATTCACCTGTGTCTCACCCACTACCATACATTATACTCCGTTCTTTCATGACCGCCACCCTGAACCTTATATCACCAGATCGTTTTCACCTCCATAAAAATCATTTGCTCTGTTCCGTGTCATTGATGTGGGATTCATTAAGGCCCTCCTGTGATGGATCACTTCTTGTCGACATTAGCTCATTATCCAAGAAGTTGATCTAGGAACACCCCATTCAGTACTTTGAAGCTTGCATGCCTCAATGGCAAGTTTCTCACTTCCGGCGATAGGTTTACATCAATGGCCTTCGACCGAAAGATTTTGTGTGGTGTTCGATGCCAAGTCCTTTATTCACACCACGTGAATTGTACTGCAGTACCTTGAGGGTCATTATCATTATCGGTGATTCCTCTCGTGCTTGTTAACAGTTTACATCATTGACTGGTAATCAAGCGATGTCTTTCCATGTTCGACTTCAAAACATTTCTCACATGGATCGACTTGTACTTCGAGTGAAGATCAGACGAGATTGAAGACACCGGATCTAGTTTCATCCATCCGGCTGCGATATATATTTAGGGAAATAAAGACATTAAATGTACATCATTGCTGCACAAATAATCATCCACTCAAAAGGATGATGGCTCTACGAGAATCATCAGTCTACACTCAGACGATTGTCTATCCTATCTACATGAAAATGAATTTATAAAGTTGAGCATGGGAATGCCCGCCTCAGCTAGATCATGAAAATAGTATGAAGATAATGTATTGTATTGTATCTTATTACAGGTCTCCTCCCAGCATTGAAAGAACTTCAGATCCTCATAATAAAGCATTTCACCCGACACCAAAAGGTTAACGGCCTCATACTTTAGGGGGAAACTGTTATAGACATTTTTGGGCCCTACAACCCCAAGCATGAAATGTCCATAAATCAAGGGCTCCTAAGTCCCTAAAAGTGTTATTCTAACCCCTAAAGGAACAAGGTCAATAGATTACAGCTTCTCCCAGAAGTTCTCCATGAGAAACTGCTCAGAATTGGTGAAAACAAGATCATTTCAGCTGCTCCACTGGCTAGGTGCGTTGCATTGCACCTAAATACACTGTGAGGGTGCGTTGCATTTCAAAAGTCCCTTCTGTGGGGTGCGATGGGCGAGAAATGACAAATGGCAGTGTCATTCCGCGAGGTGGAGAGACAATGGAAGCTTCCAGAATCTTCTCCTGTGACACTTGCCTCACTGAATTCGACCAAGGATGAGTAAGAGGCCTTCAGTCTCCAAGTGGAAGCAAGAACTATCAGAGAGAAGACACTAATAAAATCACAAGCTGATTCATCCCCCTTACAGATATCTATATATGGATCCCTCATCCCAGAGATCAGGAGGCTGGAATTTTTCATATTGTAAGGAATTGTTGTTGGTTTTTTGAGACAAACATCAGATTGTTGGGTGATCTATGCTTTGTTTGAGGTGAAGAGGGGCTTCTTTGCTGGGAGGTTGATGCTGGGTCAGGAACCACTAGTTGTAACTCCTCCTAGATCTTTTCTTGTTTATCAATAAAATCTATTTGAGTTTTCCTCCATGCTTTTGTATCATTGATGCTTGTTACATTTGTATGGTTAACTTAAATCTGATCCTAAGTTGTTTATGAATATAGATCCATGTCTTTGTATAGTGTTCTTCTTCTGTGATCTTACAGGTACTTTGTGAAGCTGGGCAAGTAAGGGAGCAGGTAGGTGGAGATTATCAAAGAAGAGAGGGATTGGATAAAAGGATTAGTGCAAGACACAGGTTGGTTCTTTCTATTCCTCTCTATCTATAGTTCATAAAGGAAATACAAAAGTAGTTTTTCTCTGTTTGTTTCTAAGGCAGCTGTCACACCTTAGTGGGATAGAGAAGTTCTAAATAGACACTTTTCCCTGTAACAGGGCGGTAAGTGGATTCTATCGCATCGCTTATGAGGGTGTAGTGGTATTGGGAGAGGTCCGCTCGATTCCATTCATCGGGTGACACGTAGCAGCGGGGGAATAGTGAAACCGCTCGTATTGGGCGGGTAAAATTCGGCATCAGGGGCCGCCCGATATGAGCGTCGGCCATTAGATATGAAGGTGTCAAATCAAATGGTGGTCGGGGAAGGGACTTGATTGGGATTTAATAGAGGGGCCTGAAGGAGTAGTAACTATGGTTTAGGGAGGTTAATTACATCGGGGATGATGTGATTGGAGGAAGGTTCTTAATTAATCACAGGTTGATTAATTAATTCATTTTTAATGCAGTGAAGAGGTTATGTGGCTTATTTTGATTGTGGATAGATTAATTAATCTATCAATTAATCAATCTATCGAATTATTCTTTTATTTATGGTTTATATTTCAAACCAGGGTGGGATATTAGAATAAGGGATTTTAATAATATATAGGGGATGGGGTGTATTTTGCGGGAGCTAACTATAGTAAATTATGTTAATATGAAATAGATGCGGAAATTGGGAATATGCTAAGTAAAATGTTTTGAAAAATAATATATTTCCACATTTAAACATTAATAACTTAGGCTTAGATGCATGTTGTGGGTTTTTTGTAGGAAAAAGTGGGTTTTATATGAGGTTAATTACTTTCCCTAGGCAAATAATGATTTTACCTTAGGAAAAGGGAATTTTTTAGATGAAATGGATGAACTATGGAGGAGTGAATGTTGATGATTTAGGGTTCGGTCCCTCCAAAAGTTAGAGAAATGCTCTAAGCCCCTTTGATTTAAGGTTTTTGGTACTTTGATTGTTATTTGTGGGAAATTAGTGATATTAGGGGTAGAAAATGAGGAAATTAATAACATGATTTTGTAAATGTCTCTGCTATCCATACTTTCAAAGTAATATGATGATGAAAGTAAATGATATGAGCTTCAACTAATCATTCATCATACACCATTCTGCAACCATCCATCTAGTTACCCACCTACACATCCTACCATTTTTTCTACTGTTTATTAGGGTGCACTTAAACTGGCAAACCCTTATGAAACTTTTCTTTTCTTTTACAATGGAAATCTATCTAAGTATATCCTTATTACATCCAAGGGCTCAGATTAAACTATTGAGCTCCTTTATTTACTCTACCTATCTACTTATCTGGCAAGATTAAACAGTTTGGTCAGATTTTATTCTCTATCTCTAAGCATAAAATTGAAAACATCGAATAACCAAGATTAAATTGTTTGGTTACCATGGATTGTGGCATAACAACACTTTGCACACAATCATTATTTATACAGAAAGTAAAATAATAGTGGCATTTAGACTTGCACACTTTCATGGCCTTTTTCTTTTTGGGGTTCATATTCTCATCTTTTTGACCTTTTCTTTATTTCTTTTTTTCGTCCTTTGATATTTCTTTTAGGACATACCCTCTTTACATTTTTTTTTTTATTTTTTACAAATATGGAAAACATTTGCAGAAGCAAAGGTATGTACATATTTTAGAGACAAACTCAGTCAATCATAAATTTTGACACCTATTGGTATAGGAACCTAACAATTTATAGCACCTTTTGAATTTGAATTCGACCATTCCCCCCACATTCATTCCATTAATGCTAGATTGGTGGCAGATTTTCAAGAATCTAGCCCATAAAGTTCACCTTAAAGCCTGTCACCCACTCCATTTGGCCTGAAACCAACCATGAAATCGTGAATAGTGACTTTATTGGTCACTTTCTGGCCAACCTGCGCACTAGGGATGTTGTCCGTATGCTATCGTGGACCCTTTGACACTTCACTACTGCACGCAGTCCTGACATCGTACAGTTCCTGGGAGAGTAGTTTATAGTCCCGTGCCTCCTTTAAGCTACCTAGAGTGCTAAGACTATGCCACTTTCATATAGTCACATTGCAGGATCATCAGTGTCTGGCTTCAATTAGCTACTATTCAACTTTCCTGGGAAGGGTTCTCCATTCAACTTTATCAACTGTACCGTGCCACCGTCGATAATCTCTTTAATAACATACAACCCCAGCCAATGAATTCTGAATTTCCCTGGAAATTTATCAAACTTACTATCATACAACAAAACCAGATCATTTATCTTGGATGTATGCAACTTAATATGTCAATCGTGCCATGTCTTTTCACACTGCTTTTGGACCTGCTGGTCAAATCTAGCCAAAAATCCTTCTTTTTCGAGCTCATCTAGCTGTGCAAGCCTCTCCTCCAAGGCTCTGCAATCCATAATATCTGTTAGTGCTACTATGTGTAAACTAGGCACAATATATTCCATAGGAATTACGGCTTCCACTCCATAGAAAAGCCTAAAGGGTGTCTGTCCCGTCAGTTTCTTGCATGTCGTTTGATAAGCCCATAACACTGTAGGTAAGCGTAGGTCCCAATCACTTCACTACACATTGTGTACCTTGGTCAGCACGGTCTCCATTACTTTGTTGAATGTTTCCACTATCCCATTAGCCTGTGGGTGATAAGGTGTGCTCTTCTGGTGATACACCTGAAATTCCTCCTTTAGTGCGCTAATCGTCTCGTTTAGCAAGCATGTACTGCAATCACTCCTCAAGATATTCAGACATCCAAATCGCATTAGAACATGTTCAATTAGAAACTTCGCGGTCGTTGTGCCTGTGTAATCCTTCACTGGTTGCGCTTCTGCCCTACAAGTCAGATACTCTGTCGTAGTGATAATATACCTCATGCCTGTCTTTCCTTGAGGTTTGATGGGTCCTACAAAATTGGTTGCCCACATTTCGAAAGGTTGCAATACCATTTGTGGATTCAAAGGCATCTCGTCCCTCCATGATGGCCTACCAGTTCTCTGACATACATCGCATGCTTTGCAATATGCTTTTGAATCCTGATGAAGGGTTGGCGACCACAACCCGGCGCGTAGAATATTCTATGCGGTTTCTCTCCCTGCATAATGTACTCCGAATATTAAGAGCCATCTGCAAATTTTCCCCCCAAACACATGCTTATTGACCAGGTATTTTAGCGCAGAGTACATGTGCATCTGCGTAGGTTGGGGCCCTTCTTCATAGGCCTTCGTCCACATGGCCAGTTGCGCGCGTGGGTCATCCTGTCCATCATACTTGCCTGTCAGTCGCATCTTAGGCTTCTCAAATCATGCTTTCATCATCCTCCTACATTCGTACCATCCATCAAAACTCCCTTTGTGTGTACCCCACCACCTTGCGGGTGTAGCACGCAGCACCCGGTCCAAGGCCTAGAAGCGTTGCTCTTCTGGCACCTCCATTTCAAATGCATCCAAGAAGGTATCTACCTCATTTAGACCATCATAAGTAGGTAGATCTCTTACTTCTATCGACACACAGCACAACGACCTGGTCATCATATTGCAATTCAGCATAGTTACCTCATGTAACCGATTCTACCATTGTTCTATTTCTTAGTCAGAATCTGAAGTGTAGGACCTCTTGTGCTCCCATGTAATCCTCCCATCCACGGTGGGATTCACCGAATCTTGGTCTTGTACTATTATCTTATAGATACAGTCTAGATCATCATCACTTTCATAGTCGCGGACCAGTTCCGTATAGCGCGATCCTTCAGCAGGGTCCAAGGGTATAATTATGCACAGTGACTTCTTCTCAAAGATCATTTTTCGCTTCTTCAAATTAATTACCCTATTCATATCAGTAGCGTAGTCAATTCCCAAGAGCGTGGGGTAGGGATTATTGTCATCAACAATCTCTATTACTTCAAAGTCTGCCAATGCACTCGCTTCCTCAATATCCACGGTTATTCCCTACAATCGCCCCATGGGTATGATTTTCTACTGGTTCGCCATCCTTAGCTGAACTGGAGACCATTGTAGCACAGGTCTCCCCATCCGCTCCCATGTCTGTTTTGGCAAAAAATTCACATCTGATCCCAAGTCCAAGATGACTTGATCCATTTCGTATTCTCCAATCTACGCGTTAAGTCTCATTTCTCATCTTGTTCTTGTCTTATGTTTTCCGATCTTGCGGACTATGAATGGTTCACGTGGCATGGTCCCAACACATCTATTGATGAGCTCCTGTAGCCCTCTCACATCCTTACTATCATGCAATAACTTCATACAGGTTTCCAAGAAAGTTGTAAGCATGGATGGGTCCATCTCCGACTTCGATTTATCTTTTATTCCTAAAGTAGAGGCCTCAGTGAAGCTCTTCTTAGCTTCCATGAAGGTTTCCCAAGCACACTCTAAATCGAACTCAGCTTCTTTCACTAGAGCTTTGTGAACTCAAGTATTATCTTCTAGCTGTTTCCCTTTGTCATCTCCCATTGCGATTCCACTTCGCAGCACAGTGTTTACTTTCTGATCTTCCTCACGCGGCTTAGACCTCATCATATGTAGGTTCTGAGTCGGGCGAGGTGGTAGCACCCCTTTGTTACGTATCCCTCCATCTCATGATCAAAAAATGTGAAATACTTGCACGACGGGCATGTTGGATTAGTGCAATCGTGGCCATAGTGTCCTGGTCCTCTGGAATTGTAGAAAATCAATTGTCTGCAACATCTACTAGGTCCTCCTCCACACGGCCCTGTCCGCTCCCTTGAAATCCTGTCCGCACCATTGCTACATTTTGGTCAAGGGGCTGCATTTTGTCCTAAACTCTATAGGTGGGAGTTCTATCCATCATCAATACATAGCTTCTGCAAACGCTCATCATGTCCTACCGACCTACAAAAGTTGTAGAACAACTATTGTGAAGTTTGTGTATACTTTTGAAACAAGTGGCAGTTATCCGTGTTATGTTTTCCTGCCATTTGACAGATAGTGCACCACAAAGAATGCGTCACGCTAGGTCCTGCTTGAACTTCCGACATTAAAGGCATCGGTCCTCCTCCTGCAAGGTAATTCATAAAAATCGAGCAGTGCCTTTCTCATGACCCTGACTCTTGCATTTTATGCACCACACTTCTTCACGCACCTCTGGTTGAATCGTCATGTCCTGTTTCAGACTCTGGATCTCAAGGCACAGATTCTTCAGCTGCGCGTGGATCTGCTGAACTCCTAAGTTAGGATCTTGCATCAGGGTCTCATGTAGCCTCATAGCAATCTCCAAGGCCTCTACCTGTGTTTTTATCTTCTGCTGCGATAGCTCACTCCTTAAATGTGGTAGTAGCGAAGCTACAAACCACTCGTGATGCTGTCCATTTGTCAGATTCATATTGGCTTCACAAATCGTACATTTTAGCCTCTGATTCAGCTCCCAAGGAGTCTCGTCTGGTAGCGTTGTGATCTCTTTGAATCCCACACTCAACTGTGCTTCAAATTTAGCCCTGTTAAATTCTCTATTTAGCGTTGTTTGGATATCCATGACTCTCACATTCGGGTTATCCTTGGAGTACTTAATATACTAGGTCATCACGCGATCTTGCAGGTGCTAACCAGCATTTCCTTCTTTATATGGTCATCTGTAACACCTTACACTTCCCATACAGCCCTTACAATGAACCAGAATTGGTTTGGATCCTCATTTTCCAAACCTTTGAACACAAGAAACTTCACTGTGTTTGCCATACTGAATCACAGTGGTGGTGGCATCGGTGGGGGTGGTATTCATGGAATTATTTGTCTTATCGAATGAATAACACTTTGTGGAGAGACCTTCGCGAGCTATTCCTCATCCCCTTGCAGAGGTGAAATCAAGGGGCTGCTTTCTGGACCCTTATTTCCTTCCTTCCTATAAAATTTTCCACTTCACGTAGCCCTGAACATCAAGGTAGCCACATAACCCTCTTTTCGCACAACAACATTTTAATCCATGTATTCAAAGACTTTACATACTTACCTCACGGTCCTTTAAGAAAGCGTTGCTCTGCCTCGCTGTAGCTGATTGAGGTGTCGACCGCAAACTCAGTAACAAATCCTCCTATAATTTGATTGAGCCAATGATCAACAACGTGCGCGATCTTATCCTTCGATGCTTCCAACCTTTGCACCAGCTCTGGGGTCCAAACAATAGGACCGTCAGGTTTCCGCCTTCCTTGGCTATCTGCTAGCTTTGCAATCCACTCGTATAGCTTAGTAGGGAAAGATGCAAAAAATATTTTGTGGATCTCCACATAAAGGTAGTTGTCTAGCCACTCTTCTTTTGACAGTCGCGGATTTTTGTTCTCCTACGCTGCGAACTCGCGAATTCTTCTATCCAACCAACCTCCGATTTCTTTCTTAGTTGGATTCTAATGATACGAAATCACACATCTCTATGCATATTTTGGTCTCGGTAATGGAACCATTTGTTGGCTTGAGGGGGCCTGACCCAGGTTCAACTTTAGTTAGCCAAACAAATCCCTACACTACAGGTCCTTTTGGCATCATCTTGTGGAGCGCGGACTGAAGTCTCACCCGAAGCAGTATGGGGGTATGCTGGAACCAAGTTTCCGCACCCTTGAGATGGTTGTTATGTCAATTTATTCCAACTATACCTGCCTTCACATAGGTCACTTCGCACTCTATTCCACCCTTTAGTACCTTCGCAATCTGTTACAATTGGCTTCCGCATAGCCCTAACCATGGGCTGAAGCCCTTTCGTGCTACTAAGGCAGCAAACTATGATATTTCCCCAAACTACGCTAAGTTTCTTACTTACCTTATTAACAAATCTTAGTTAGCTTCACGTAAACCAATACAATTATACACATTCACGCATCATATAAGCATTAGAAGTGAAATTCATACCCAATATAACAGATGCATAAATAGGAAATAAATACGCAAAAATGATAGAAAACTTCTCTTTATTAATACTTCTAGAAGATTATAGAATCGACTCACCTGCGCACTCAGCTGTAGTGGTCCGCGCACTCAGCTGCGGACTACTAGGCCTCTGCACACTCAGTTGCAGAGCGTCTACCTACACTACGACACAAAACTTAGACTTACACTTCAGAGCTATCTCGCATACATGTTCATTCCTTAGACATTATGTTATATTTAACTACTTAGAGCTTCTCTCTATTTATATAATCCCATGGTCCGCGGACCATGGGTAGATCTTATACAACTGACATTACATTGTCAAAATAAGAGCAGACAAACCTATGACTCTTTAACAACTATGCGCTCCATGCCCACAAAATGTCGAGTCTTTACATTGCAATTATAAAATTGTACCAAAATCTGGGCTCTAAGCCCCAAAACTTCCCTTGGGCGATCCTGCACCCAATAATGATCTTCCTTTTATTCACACTTGCAGGTGCAAGTGCAGGTCTTTGCCTTTGAAGGTTATTTGTCCTTATTGGTTTTCTTAGATGTAGCAAACATAATTTCTAGATGTGGAGTACCCTCTTCTTCATCAAGTCTGATTTCATATGCTATGAGAACTCCATGTAATTCCTCTTTGTTGAGTTTGTCCATATTTGCACTGTATTCTAAGACTGATACCTTTGGGTAGAATCTTCCTAGTAACATTCTAATAATATTTCATATAGTAGCCTTCTCGTCAACAAGCTCTCCCAATCCTTCCAGAGTGGTGGTTATTTCATCAACGTGTTGGAAGTATGCAGTAATGTTGTCATCTTCTTTCATTCTAAGTTGCTCAAAATTTTCTATGTAGATTTGAAGCTTTTCTTCTTTGACATTTGAGTCACCTATATATTATATCTATATATATATATATATATAAATATATATATATATATATTTCTCAAGCTTGTCCCATACAATTTTGGAGGTTTTACAACCCAACACCTTATTACAAACAGATTCATTAAGTCCACTGATAATAATATTCTTTTCTTTTGCATCATTTACAAAATTCTTCTTACCTTGTTCATCCACGATTGGTGTAAAGCCATTTTGAACAATTTCCCATACTTCGTAACCTTGCGCCAAGAGATAAACCTCCATTCTTCCTTTCCAAAGTGCATAATTATTTTCATTGAATAGAGGTACACCATTCTTGGTATGCTTCATGATCTCCTTCCAGTTTTTAAACTGTTATTGAAGGAACCAAGCTCTGATACCAATTGCTAGAAAATACTGAGAGGGGGGTGAATCAGTATTTTTTAGCAATTAGCACTTTTAAATATTTTCAGAGAATTAGTTAATATTCAATTATTATTAACGTTTATGCAGTAATAACAGTAAATAAAAGAACATAGGAGGCACAATGATTTTAGGTGGAAAACCCCCTCCGGGTCAAAAACCACCAAACTCTTTTCTAATAAATTCTTTAATCTTCAGCCCCAACTGAAATCAAAGCAACAACTTCCTAGAATTCTAGAAAAGCATTCTTCTCCAGCTCCCACTAGATGGATGCTCCAACACCCAAGATTCTTTAGTGGTCAACTGAATAGATACCCTAACACCCAATGAGCTACAACTCACCCTAGAACCACCCTCGCACCCTGAAGTTTTCATAGGCTTGAACCTATTGGTGACTTCATGCACCAGCCCAACACCACCCTACCACCCTATAGAAGAATAAAAGAAGAATGGACTCTCATACCAGGGAAAATGGTCCACTTTACAATGATATAGAATGATGTAGAATAAGAAGACACACTAGAACATAACCCCAACTATGACACAACCACCTAATGATGATCCTAGACCTCCCGACACTACCTCATCAACTCTTCACAGATAGACACTCGTACAACTTTTACAAAGATTCTTTTACAATGACTTTGTACAATGATACTTTTAAAATGATTGTATGCAGTGCTTCCCACTTGAAGACTTCATGTAGTGAACTTCTTGTTGTTGTTATGCACCTTGATTGATGCTCTTTTCATGCTACCCTTTATCACTCTTCAGAACATTAGATTATCCATTGAGTCTTGTCTTGATGAATATATAATACCTACAAAAATTCTTCAAGGAAATACCCATGACATGATAATAACAAAACTTACCTCATCATGCATAGCATATGTTAGTGCTAAACAAAAACAAAAAATTAGAATACAATGAACCTAATGCAATTAAGAGATGAACATGCATATACACAACATACTTACCTGTAACTTATCCCTGTTGCATCATTTTGCTGCACCTTGCTCTTTGTTTCCCTAGAAAATCTTGTCCTTTGCACCGCTTGACAACACTTGATCTTGTTTTTTTCTTGCCTTCTAGGAGCACGATATTTAATATGATGTATCTTTGTGATTTCAAATCCGCAATATGTGATCTTCGGTTTTCTAGTATCCCTCTGAGTCTTCTTTCCAATGGCACAAGTCTGATTTGATTTGGACTCTTCAAGACAAAGTTATGCCCAATATCTCACAATGACCTAATTATGGACTAGTTCAGTAGAGCGAACTTGTACGACGTGCCATGTGTCATTGTTTCCTCCTTCGGCTCTGAAACTGATACACATAAAACTACAGCCCGTGCACAATTCACCACTTTTACAAAATTCCAATCCTCTTCTCAGAGAGAGAGTTATGACGATTTTCCCAAGGTCACTTCTTTGAGATGAAATTTGGCAGCCTGCAA